>JAGKTI010008216.1:0-34303 GCA_018397915.1 Birgus latro | reverse complement strand
ATCATCCAATCCTATGTTGCCCCACAGAGGAGCATAGGAGCCTGGGGCTAGGCAAGTTGGTTCTGACGTTTAACCCCTTAACCTCAGGTCGTCACTTCCATGACGCTCGGGTGCAATGGATCGTACCGCGGGTCGTCACTTTTGTGATTTTGTGTTGTTTTGAATTTGCCCGGGCTTTCAGGTGGTGACTTGTATCATCTGTCAGCACTGCCAGTGTCCAAGAATTGTCAGAGCTCCTAATGTCATCAGTACTCCCATCCATTGTTGACAATTTAGCCTTTAGCCATTTTCCCCCATTCAAGACTCTCTCCCCTACCTCCCCTCCATTATCCTCTCGTGTCGTCTGCTCAGCTACTTTGCGCTACGCAAATCTTCCCCGTATTTTTCCAGCGATTTCATTTATTGAAATGAGCCCTATGCCCTATTCTTATACCAAATAATATATATATATATATATAATATATATATATATATATATATATATATAATGTATATATATATATATAAATAAGGTAACTGATAGTGCCATACACCTGGAATTGGCTAATTATCGCTTGGCAACATCGAACCTGCACTCGTTCGCTAATTTTCCCTTCTTTTTTTTCCCCGTGAAATATTCTGTATGAGCTATTCTCGTAATATAAATGTATATAAGAAAGGAAGGGAGAAGCCTGAGTGATATATTGACCTGGAACTACTTAATTTATTATGTATTGTCTAGATTTCCTACGACTTATTTCTTAGCATATACATTAGCAGCTGACTTTTTCAACTCTTGGCTACCGAGATACATACAGTACATTCAGTTCACTCTCGTCCTTCAACGTGTAAGGATGTCGTAGTCGCGCCCCTCCATTTCTGCCGCTTTTGCGCCCATTATAAAAGGCCCTGTGACCTCTACCCCTACTAAACCTCGTGTGGGAATCGGTAAAGGACTGTAGATATATATAAGTGTAATAAAGTACTAGAAATGATAAAGTGTGAGTGTGTTTATGAGTAAGAAATGACAGAATACCAGCGGTGAATTAGCGTGAGTGGGAGGCTCGTACGCGCTCGTAATTTACGTTGCTTTCACGGTGTTTTTTTTTTTTTTTTGAGTGTGGATTCCAAACTACTTGGAAATCATTGAATAGTGTTTCTAGTGATAATCTGAGGCAGTGGTATTCATATTATGGGATGTCGAGAAGTGTAAAGTGGAGACTTAGTTACCCAACTTCAGAAGTCTTCACAAGTCCTGCGTTAATCGATGAGTGCTAAAAAAAAATCCCAGGAGAAAGCTGAACGTATGTGCCATATGGATATGCAATTATAATATTCTAGGTCTAATAACTGATTTTTGGCAAATATTTTAATAAAAGTCAGTCCGACTTCCCCACAGTTAAAGGGTTAGGATGAGAGTGACCAGCCTCGCTTATCCCTGAGTGGCATTACTTGAGCAATAAACCCCAACCATCCCTTGGATATAAACCTTCACTGGCTCAATCCGATTGGAGCACTGTAATTATCCATTAAACCACCATGTGCCAAAATGTGGTTATATGGTTACCATCCAGCATAGTAAATGGTTTCCTGATGTACAGGAAACCATTTGGCTTGTCACTCAGTGTAGAGTCACCTACAGGCAGAAGGACAATGAAAGAATGAAGGAAAGAAAGACAGAAGAGAGAGTGTAAAGTCACTCGTAGGCAGAAGGATGAGGAATGAATGAAGGAAAGAAAGACAGAAGAGATGGAAGGATAGAAGGATGGAGGAGAGGTAAGGGCAGACACCCGAGAGCAAAATATATGTATATATATTAAATATACACAGCGATCCCTTGGTTATCGTCCACTTCGTGATAGCAGTTTTCATTATCACCGTGAGATGAAAATCTGCACTCCTGTCATTATCGCAAATTTTTTGGCTAAAAAACATGTTATCGTGCATCTGAGCTGGTTTCTGGTGGAAGTGATGATGCAGTGTCTGGTTTCTGATGGTCCTGAGGGATTCAAAGATGAGGCCCAACCCAAAGAGTTAATCCCAGGTGGTGGAGAACACTGACTCTCTACCTCCTAGCCTTGGAACCCTTTACCTCATGTCCTCAGGTCTCTCTATGGTATGTATTTCTTCCTCTTTATGACCTTTTAATAACTTTGTATTAACGTAACCAAACCTATGTATGTTTCTGATACTTACCATAACAGTATATAGTAAAACCTCAATATAACGGACTTCAATAGACCGGAATTCGCTTTTATCGGACTCGAGGAGCTACCGGATTAATCTCCTATATATCGGAAAAAGTCCGATAAAGCCAGAAAGCAGTCCGGACTGCCTGACCACTTCTGCTATGTTCACCACAATAAGACAAATAAAAGACATGTTTTTCAGTGCACAGTACATTATTATTATACCATTTGATTAATGTAGTGAAGGTATAACACAGTACAATACTGTAATGGTGGTGAAAACCACTGATGCAATCCGGACTAATGTCTGATATATTGGAAAAAGTCCAGATTAGCAGGGGTAAGTCCGGATGTCGCTTTTATTGGAATTTTGCATTTTTCGGACTGGCTTGGGTCCCAATTAGTCCGTTATAGTGAGGTCTTACTGTATATGTATTTAGTGGGTCTAAATTTGTCATAAAATGGAAAATTTTGGCTTATGCCTGGTACCAATTAGGATCAATCCAATAGTTTCTGTGCTTTCTGTATCATGCAATTCTCTTACCACACACTGTGTCTGGTACCAATTATGCACAATAACAAAATGATCACCTTATTGATATGGATGGCTTAATGGTAGAAATGAACATCAGAAGATGAGTACTTACAACAAGGATTTCATGTACTTTGATGACAGTAATTCAGCTGGGTCCCACTACAGTAAATCCTTGGTATATGTTACCTTTTTTTTTTTTTTTCTTACAGTTTACTGCTTCAGTCATGTGGGATATTTATTCTATTCTTGCTATAACCAAATTATTTGATTCACTGTACAATAGATTTTTTGAACTGGAGGGGTTAGATATACTTTAAGAGGTCACAGACCCTTTCACAGCTGAAGGCCTTCTCTACATTGAGTAGAATTGTCTGGAGGTAGCAGAAGTAAACTAAGCAAGTAGATAATTGTAGTGAAAGGGTTGTCCATGGTTAGTTATGAAAAGATTTTATATTAATGTACTACTGCCATATTTAAAGCTGACTAACTCAGTTCACAGTTCCAGTCGTATGATGAAGGTTGTGATATTAGGAACACATCCCTGACATTTGTAAGTTCAGTCATCAGTCCATAATCCAGCATGGAATTAGGCGGCTGCATGTGTGATATATGTTTTATTATCCATCATCATCATCAGCATCATTGTGTTCCCAACCCAGTGATTTAATGTGTCACTGGGATAGATTTGATCAAGAAATATGTAAAATATAACAACACCAGCTGTTACCAGAGTGATTATTTATCAGGGAGTTTAGTCAGGATGGTGATGATGATGTTCACTGGGGAACTATTAGGATGATGATATTTATTAGGAAGTTGTGATAGAGCGATGATATTTATTGGGAAAATTGGGTTAATATGGTGATGATGTTATTTATTCTGTTGTCTTGTATGTGACATAATGTTGACAGCACATTTTATTTATATATCTCCAGTAAGTTTTGTCTCATTTATTTAATATATAAAGCAATATGCTCAAATTTACTAGTACTATACTGTATTATGTGTATTCTGTTATGTATGAGTTAAGGTATATTTTCCATTTAGCAGTATAGGGTATCTTCAGTTCATTTGTAACTGAGAAGTTGATGGTACACGAGGTTTCCCAGAGGTTGCCGTTGCCATTTGATTGAAAGGTGGGAAAAATTTGAGGGAAATTGTTAATTTGTTTGGCATGGGAGAGAAAATGGTTAATGTAACTGTTTTTTGGACAGTTATGTGTTTAGGTTAAAAGGGGCCATTACAGATGTACATGAAATTTGATAACACCACCATACAGTGTGTTCTGTAATACAGTATAATGGACCAATTTTTTTTTTTTTTTAAGTGAATACAGTATATGTTATCATGCATTTTTTTATAATGTGTGGAAGTAGAGTACATGCCAAGCTGCTGTAGTCAAGCACATTATTCTGTAAATAATCTCCTTATTTTGTAACATTGGAGTAAAGCAGTGACAGGACAGTGGTGTGTATTCCTGTAGTGGAGACCCAGCTTGTTTTTGCCCAGATGGGTTAGGCACTCCTCTAATATGCATACACCAGTTTGAAATCCGTTGAGCCCTAGTTATTTGGCAGGAGTGAGCCTCCTTGTTTACTAGTTAATTGACCCTCTACTCTAACTACTTTGGTCCATTGGTAGAGCTGCAGTGGGATTAAGGAAATAGAGATGTGCCAATAGTATCAGCATCATCCGTATTGGTCATTTTTCGAGTATCAGCACAGCATAGGTGAAAATGTTGCCGATACTGTGATACTTTATCAAATATATAACTCCAGTACTAATATAATATACCAGTACTATAATATGTAGTAGTATTAATATGTAATATAATAGTAAGTTATATTAATCATTATTATGTTATATCAAATACAAGGAGGGTAGAAAGGTTGCATGAGGATGGAAAAAGGCAAAATATAAGACAGAATTGGAAGAGCAATTGGGTAAATATGATTTGAAACAGATATTGGTGGATGAGGGCACCCATCATCCACTCACTCAATGTAGAGATATCATGATCTCTACACTGAGTGACAAGCCAAATGGTTTCCTGTACCCAGGAAACCATTTTTTACGCTGGGTGGTAACCATATAATCGGGGTTTTTGGTAAGGTTAAGTGTCCCCCATATTCCCCTATCCAAAATCACTCAAATCATGGCAGTCATTTCAGAGAGCCTTGGAGGGTCCAATACCTGCCCAGGGCCCCAACCATATGGGAAGATTATCTTGGCCATGTGGAATGTGAGAGGTGTAAATGAGGAAAACAAGAGGGTGGAAGTGGTGAATGTGTTCAAGAGTGCAAGATATGCCATGATGGCATTGTGTGAAATGAAGATGAAAGGGTGTGAAGTGGAGGAGTGGGAGGGTGTGAAATGTGTAAGGTTGGGAATGAATGGGCGAGGAAGATGCAAGGAAGGAGTTGCTTTGTTGATGAATGAGGTGTGGCAGA
Source organism: Birgus latro (assembly GCA_018397915.1). Classification (NCBI taxonomy): domain Eukaryota; kingdom Metazoa; phylum Arthropoda; class Malacostraca; order Decapoda; family Coenobitidae; genus Birgus; species Birgus latro. The sequence continues at coordinate 29,150 of JAGKTI010008216.1, read as the reverse complement.
GTGGAATGAGAGACTACAAATGTGTCAGCTCAAGGTATGTCAAGTTTGAGAAGGTGAAGGTCGTGGTGATTGTAGTGTATGCACCGAATGAGGACTTGAGTGAGAAAGACAGGTTTTGGGATGAGCTGGATGAAGTAGTGGGAGAAATGCCCAGGAGCTATAAAGTGATTGTAATGGGGGATATGAATGGAAGAGTAAGCAGTTGTCCTGAGGATGACATAATGGGTTGTTATGGAGTACCAGGAGAAAATGATAATGGAAAGCGATTAAAAGATATGTGTCGGGAGAGGAGGTTGTGCATTTGTAACTCATATTTCGAACACAAAGATGCACTTAAATATACATGGTATAGAGGGAAGGGGGATCGTGTTGAAAGAAGCCTGACTGATTACGTGCTCTTAGAGAGGTCAAGGATGGGAATGGTTGGTGATATGAGGACCGTGAGAGGACAAAGTGGAGGTCTGTCAGATCATATGATTGTGGTATGCAAGATCAAGCTTGAAAGGAGTGACGTGGATCAGGAGAGAGAGGAGCAGGCAGGGAGAAAGACTGAAAGTTGAGAAGCTGAGGATCAAGGAAATGGCAGATGATTACAGGACCAAAGTAGAGGAGGAGTTAGAATCAGTGAATTGGAATGAAATGGATCTCGACAGCCTGTGGAATGCATATATGGACTGCTTAGTTAGGAATGCTAAAGCGGTGTGTGGTGTGGCAAGAGTAACAACAAAGAAGAAAGGTACGGCATGGTGGGATGATGAGGTTAAGAGAGCGGTGGAGGAAAAGAGGAAGAAGTGGCTAAAGTGGTTACAGGACAGGGGTTCAGTTGAAATAAGAACTGAATATATTGAGAGCAAGAAGCATGTAAAGAGACTAGTGAAGAGGAAAAAGAAGGAGGTAAATGATGATCTAGGAAGAAAAATGAATGCACACTACTGTGAAAATTGAGAGTTGTTCTGGAAAGAGGTGCAGAAATGTAGAAGTGAAAGCAGAAAGAAATGTGATGGTGTGAAGGATGTAGGTGGTAGATTATTAACCCAAGGGGATGAAGTAAGGACCAGATGGAAAGAATATTTTGAAAGCCTGATGAATGGGAGCAGAGAGAGCAGAGTGGCTGTAAACATGATTGGTTTTGAGGGTGTGCAGAGAAGGAATGCAGTGCCAGGAGACGTGACACTTGCACAGGTGAGGAGTGCTGTGAAGCGGCTGGAAAATGGGAAAGCAGCTGGGGTTGTTGAGCTCTATGCAGAGATGATTAAGTGTAGTGGAGAGAGTGGAATGAAGAGCCTTGTTGGAGATATGTAAGAAGGCATGGATGAGTGAAACTGTGCCAGCAGAGTGGAAAAAGGCTGTGATTGTACCCCTATACAAAAATAAAGATGAGCGAAGTGAGTGCAAGAATTATCGTGGCATAAGTTTATTGAGTGTGTTAGGGATGGTATATGGAAGAATTATTATGGAGAAAGTAAGAGAGATATCAGAAGTCCTAGTGAGTGATGAACAAGGTGGCTTTAGGAGTGGCAGAGGATGTGTGGATCAAATATTTGCAGTGAGATAGCAGAGAAGGCTTGTGAGAAGGACCATAAGGTGTTTATTTCACTCGTGGATCTGGAAAAAGCATACGACAAAGTAGACAGAGAAGGATTGTGGAAAGCTTTGTGCATGTACGGTGTTGATGGTAAGCTGCTAGGTGCTGTCAAGAGTTTTTATGATGGTAGTGAAGCATGTATAAGGGTTAATGGGCATCAAAGTGTATGGTTTACGATCGGTGTGGGCTTGCGGAAAGATTGTGTGATGTCCCCGTGGTTGTTCAATATATACATGGATGGGGTGATGGGAGAAGTAAAAATACGAGTAATGGAGAGAGGGATGGTGTTGGTAATGAATGGTGATGGATGATATATCTCAAATTTGTTGTATGGTGATGGTGCTTGCAAATACTGGACAAGAACTTGGTAGATTAGTGCAGAGTTTTGCTGATGTCTGTGAGCATCGTGCCCTAAGAGTAAATGTAGAAAAGAGTAAAGTGATTGTTGCTGAGAGAGAAGGTGACTCCCAGTGTGATGTAACAGTGAATGGAGAGAGACTGGAATTGGTGAGAGAGTTCAAATACCTGGGTACAGTGATAGAAAGGAGAGGAAAATGTGCAAAAGAAGTTGAAAGTAGAGTGACACAAGGAAGAAAAGTAGCTGGTGCAATGAAGGCCTCGATATGAAACAGAGGCTTGAGTGTTGCAGCTGCACGAGACTTACATGAGGGAGTGTCAGTGCCAACTTTAACATATGGATGTGAGACTATGATGTGGCATGAAAATGAAAAGTCAAGAGTAAGAGCAGTGGAGATGGGCTGCTGAGAAATGTATGTGGAGTACAGAAGGTGGATAGGACACGAAATACAGTACTCCCTTTACTTTCCGGATGACCACTGTTCGGACATCGTAGGCTGATGTTCAAAACCCCAAAATGCCAAAAAGTTGCCCAAAAAACGAAAAAAATCCGATATTTTTCCAATCCATAATTTTGAATTTGGTGCGCGGCGCCTAACAGCTGTGTTTACATTGCATTCTTACAGTCGTGTTCCCCTCCCACCACTCCTACAGTTGTCTCTGAACTGCCGTGAGTTTTTGTTAAACAATCACTCTTCACAGTGCTAAGGATTAATTGCAGTTCAACACTGGATTACTGTACATGCTTCAAGAGCATTTTCACCACTGTCAGAGCTTTAGAGGTGGGGAAAACAACCACCACGGACATGTAAGTACAGTACACTGCCAACTGCCAAATATTTTCCATAATCACTTCTAAATCCTCATTCTCTGGTTACATTTTATTTACTTCATGCTTTGTGTCCCATATTTAAGTGCATAGGCTGTGAAAAAGGTGATTTTCTCAGCGATTACCATGTCTCTTACATACGTTCACTATCTAGTCAACTGGTGAACATCTCTGGCATTCTCACCTGTCAGCCATCATTTTCTGGTAACAATTTATTTCTTTCATGCTTTGTATCCCATATTTTAGTGCATGCATAAGATGTGAGAAAGGGTGATTTTCTTAGTGACTACCATGTCTCTTACATACGTTCACTATCTAGTCAACTGGTGAACACCTCTGCCTTACTCACCTCAAAATCATCATTTTTTGGTTACAATTCAGTTAATTCATGCTTTGTGTCCATTATTTATGTGATTGGGGCCATAAATAAGTGCTATGCATGTCTGGTAGGGAGGTAGGTAGGTGGTTTTCTGATTTAGGTTAGGTTAGGTTAGGGTCAGGAATGACTGGTGCTGGAGCTTCAGGGCCACTATCCAGACAAGACCACTTTCCGGCCATGCCTTTGGCTCTATTACAACGGATAGTGGAGGGATTACTGTGATTCGTGAAAGACGTGGGGTGAGGAAGTCGATGGACACCAGAATCGAAGAGAGTGTACTGAGATGGTATGGTAATGTGGAGAGAATGGATAACAATAGAGCAGTGAAATAGGTATATCTGAGCGAATTTGAAGGAGGGAGGAGGTGAGGTAGGCCAAGGAGAAGGCGGAGAGATATGGTGGATGGGTGTGTGAGGAAGAGAGGTTTGCAAGTCAGTGAGGCTAGGGAACTGACAAGAGATCGAGCTGGCTGGATGAATCTTGTGAGAAGAAGTGCGTGATCAGGGATTTGGCACCCCTTTTAACATGGCAGCGTCTGGATTGACTCTATCAGATACGTTTACGTAAAGCTACAAAACATGGTGAATGTTTTTGGCGTATCCGATGGAGCCAGGATTCTGGGGGCTTGAATGATGAGTGAATGGAAGCGTGGCCCATTGGATTGGGCAAATTTGGGCTGTCTGGACATTGCTACTCCTCACCCTGGCCTAGGGTGGGAAAGGAGGTCCAGATGATGATGATAATAGAGCAGATGGGGAAGGTGGAAGGTATATCCAAAATATTCTCAGAAGAAATCTGTGCAGCATGCAAGGTAGTGTGTGGAGTGAAGAGAAGGCAAAAAGAGATGCACAGAACAGCATGGTGGAATGAAGAGGTGAGACAAGCTGTGGTGCAAAAGAAGAAAGCATATAGTGAGTGGATGGGAAGCAGGGGTGTGGAGGAAGTTGAGAGAGGGAAGAGAGAGTTAAATGTAGAGAAGATGTGAGAGGTAAAAAGATTAGTAAGAGTTAGAAGAGAGTGGATGTGGAATTTGGAAGGAATTTGTAAAGTGGAGGGAATCTAAGAAAATGTTCTGGAAAGAGGTACAGAGAGTTAGACAGGGCAATAAAGAAGTTAGTTGGGGATGTAAAAAATAAAAATGGTAGATTGATAGTGGAGAAGAGAGGAAAGTGAACCGACAGAGAGAACACTTAACGACTTGTTAAACATAGAGAATGAAAGTGCTGTGAAAATAAATGGATGGGAGAAGGAGGGAGGTGAGAATGGATGAAGAGATCAGTAGGATGGAAGCAGTGGAAGCAATGAAGAAAGTCAAAATGAGGAAAGCCCCTGGCCTTGGTGAAGTGCTGAAACATTGGGGAGAGGTAGTTGTAGAATGAATATGGAAGATGTGCAGATTGGCCTGGGAGGAAGGTAGAGTCCCAAAGGGTTGGAAGTTGGGTATAATTATTCCTCTGTGCAAAGGAAAACCTTTCCTCTTCTTTCCTTCCTTCCTTATCTTTGTTTCCTTCTTTTTTTTCCTCGTCCTTCTGCCTGTGGATGGCTTTGCACTCTCTCTTCTGTCTTTCCTTCATTCTTTCCTCCTCCTCCTGCCTATGGGTGACTCTACACTGACAAGTCAACTTGTTTCCTGTACACCAGGAACATTTACTATCCTGGGTGGTAACCATATAACGATATCATGGCGCCTGGTGGTTTAGTGGGTAATTATGCAGTCAGATTGAGCCGGTGAAGGTTTATATCCAAGGGGTGGTTGGGGTTTATTGCTCATGTAATGCCACTCGGGGATGAGTGAGGCTGGTCACTCTCATCTTAAATGTCAGGACCAACTTGCCTAGCCCCGGGCTCCTACACTTCTCATGGGGCAGCATAGGATTGGATGTTGGATGGATGGATGGATGGACAAAGGAAAAGGGGAGAAAGAAGTATGTGGTAATCATACAGGCTTTTATTGTCTTAGTGTAGTAGGAAAGAGTTTGGTAGTGTTATATCATGTACTCGGAGCTCAACTTCTTGTCCTCTGAGTATGTGGGTCTGGTATCGGGTTCTTTCCAAGACCGGGTCCAGAGCATGGAACCATAGGAACAGGGCTCAAAAACATAGGCTAACCAATCTTGTCCACAAAGAATACAGTGACTTGACACTATACAATATGACTGGTTATACACTATATGAATTACAGGGATCTGAACCTGGGGCAAGTGGATTGGTAAGATAACTGCAGGTGGCACCAAGGTGTGGGAGGTGTCTTTGTCAGGTGTGCACCCTCTGAAGGAGCACAGAACCACTACTCGACTCTGGATTGTCAGGCGAGGGCTGCTGGGTGGTGTAGAGGGAGACCTTTCACTGGAGTGGCCTCTGTTGGTGTGTTGGCCCTCAGGACTGGGGCTGAACAGGTACAGCAGGCGCTCTTCCTTGCGCCTGCCCTTGGTGGAGGATGCTGCACCGGCTTGGCTGGGGAGGTCTCAGCTGGGAGTTCTGGAGGTGTCTCTCTCTGCCTGGCATCTGCGGCTCCGCCTTCGTTGGGAGTCCGACAGGAGCTGTCTGTGGTCTCGCCTCTCCAGGGAGCCTGTCAAAGGTTTCCTGCAGTCTCGCCTTCTTCGGGAGCCCGACGGTGACTGGTGACTTAGGGGCGCTGGTTGTAGTGAGCGTACCCCAGGACTCACTATAAGGCCACTCCTGACTTCTATCAGCACTGACACTGCTGGGAAACCTGCCATGCCCCCTGTGGTGCAGGGAAAGTGAGAGGGACTTTCTGCTCGGCCTCTGGAAGGGTGAGATGAGCAAGGGGCTTGACCCACAAGGGATACCGATGTCTCAGCAGATGAGGCCCGCATAGTGGGCGGGGCCTCCCTGACAGGCACAGTGGGTGCCGCCACAGTCCTGCCTCTAGGGAGGTGTGCTCAAAGGGCACATGCTTTCCTCAAGCCTTCTCCTACTGTCCTATGACTCGCTGGTGAGGTCAACTGGCATGGTGGGTGCAGCCGTGGTGCTATTAGGCACAGGGTTCAGGTAAGAGGACCACGGTGGGTGTCCTCTCCCCGGCAAGCATGGTGGGTGTCACCATGGTCCTGCTTAGAGCGGGGGCTGTAGGTGAGGGGAGCACGGTGGGCATTCCCTCCCCAACGAGCAGGGTGGGCGTCGTCACAGTCCTGCTGGGGGCTATAGGTAAAAGGAGCACAGTGGGCGTCCTTTCCCCGACAAGCACGGTGGGCGTTGTCACGGTCCTATTTGGGGTATCTGCTAACACACAGATCCTGCCCTGATCCTGGTGAGCGCTGGTCCAGGTAGACGGTAATGCGGCAGGGTTGCGTACCTTTCGTTGATTCCGTTGAGGGGAAGAGGGGTGTGCAGTGGTTGGGGACATATGTCCATCTTGCCCTGATGGTTCTTTCTCTCCCTGCACCTCTGGTCTCTTGGTACTCCCCCATACCTATCTCGTATTTCAGGTAGGATACTTACTGTTAGAATTAAAGGAGATTACAGAAGATTTAGTTGGAGAAAGACGGAGGTTTTGGGAGCTGTACAGATCAGATATTCATCCTTAGGTCTTTAGCAGAACAGTTTCTAGAGAAGGGAAAAGTTCTATCCAGCCTTTGTGGATTTGGCGAAAGCATATGGCAGAGTGGATAGACAAGGAATGTGGAAAATATTAAGAATATGTAGAGTAAGTGGAAAGCAACTGAATGTAGTGAAGAGTATGTAGGAGGGTGCTAAGGCTGCAGTGCTTGTGGATGGTGAATTGGGTGAATTTTTTTGTCTGAATGTGGGATTTAATTGGATGTCTTGTCTCCATGGTTGTTCAAGCTGTAAATGGATGAGGTTATAAAAGAGATACAGGATAGGGTAGTGGATGTTGAAGCAGCCCTAATGAGAGAGGGCAGCGTTTGGAAACTCCCTGTGCTATTGTTTGCGGATGATACTGTGTTGTTAAGTGATGATGAAGGGGAGCTGCAAGGCTTGATGAATGAGTGTGGGAGAGTGTGTAAGAAACGAAATGTAAAGGTGAATGTAGGGAAGAGTAGTAAAGTTATGGTCTTCGAGAGAAATGAAGTCACTGAATACACAGCGAGGTTGGATGATGAGGAAATGGAAAATGTGAGTGCATTTAAGTACTTCGGGAGTGTGACGAGTAAGGATGGAAGTTTGGAGGATGAAGTCCTTGAAAGGGTACAACAAGCAAGAAATGTTGCTGGTTCTTTGATAGCAGTGATAAGAAATAGTGAAGTGAGCATGGAAGTAAAAAAGTCGCTGCATGATAGCACTGTGATACTAACTATAATGTATGGAAGTGAAGTTTGGACCTTGTCGGAAGAACACAAGTCAAGAGTGAAAGCAGTGGAAATGAGATTGAGAGGAGCATGTGGAGTTATATGGAGAGACAGACTGACAAATGAGAAAGTGAAGGAACGTTGTGAAGTTGTAGATGTGATAGAAAACATTAGGAGAAATACAGTGTGAAGTACATGCCACCAAAATATCCCACCTGAATACGACACCCACCCTAGGAGGAGACAACCAAGAGGTAAATACAGTGAGTGCAGGCTCAGCACGAGACAGGCCTACCTGTACCTTTCCTCTGTGCCCCTCTCACGCCCAGGTGCCTCAACACCAAGGTAACAGTAGCGGTGCACTACATCTCAGCCAGACCAGCCCTCCCCAGGTTCAAGGTGGGGCTATTCTCATAGCCCCAGACAGCACTCAGGAGACGGCCACCAGCCGCTCACTCGCTGTTTCCCTCCCTCATTCACACCAGGTGATGGCCACCAGCTGCACACAGGGAGAGATGGCCACCAGCTGCTCTTGCACTAAAAATCCTCCAGGGAAAAGGGCATCAGCGATGGCCACCGGCTGCACCACCAGGCAGGTGACGGCCACCAGCCGCACCTCCAGCAGAAGGGATTGTCGGTGAAGGCCGCCAGCACAAGTAGGGAGGTCCACCAGCTGCATTATCCCTGCGGTCCACCCGGGAAGTAGGACCTCAGTGACCGCAACTAGCCGCACCTGCACCCCAGTGACGGCCACCAGCCACACCAGAGGTGTAGTCCTCTCGGGACACAGCGCTCTGGTGACGGCCACCAGCCACACTCCACCCACAGCCAGCCAGGGGCACGGACCCTCAGTGACGGCCACCAGCTGCACGAGGGAGGAGATGGTCATCAGCCGTTCCACTCTCCGTGCCCTAGGGGACTCAGTGACAGCCACCTGCCACGCTGAGGAGGAAATGGCTATGTGCCACCCCTTGCTCCCTACCCCAGTGCCTTCCCCTCCTGAGGATTTCCCCGGCTTGCACAACTCCACCTGTGGCTGCTCGGGTTTCCTCGCCCTTTCCCTGCCCAGGAACACTCTCCCAGAGGAGCAGCAGCAGGAGGAGGTCTGGAGAGGCCCCCTGAGATCTTGGGTCCACGCCCTACAACTGGGTCCCCGGCAGCCCTCGACCCTGACGGACTCTTCAAGGACAGAACACCACAGTATGCCCCTGACGGAGGCCCAGCCGAGGAGAGACCGCAGCCCCCAGACCAGCTGAGACATCCCCAGGACCCCATTGTGTGACCTCCCTTGTCCCACCCGGCGACGCCCTGCACAGCAGAGCGGGCACTGACTGGTGCGCCTGCTCTCCCTGCTCGGGCCCAGCCCTTAGGCCCAGCCCTCGGGCTCCCCAGTGATGGGCGCCCCTACCACGCCGCCCCACAGACCACTCCCGGACGACCCAGCAGTAGTCGGCCTCCTGACGAAGGCCCTTGGATGACCCCGCAGCAGCCCGACCTCCTGGCAAAGGCCCTGGGCACCCCAGTAACAGCTGGCCCCACTCCTGATGAAGGCTGCCGCCCTGGGCCGTCCTCGACGACTGGACTCACCTCAGAAGCAATGCCGGCTATGTTACCTGCCCCAGAGTCCTCCGGCCCTGTCCACTGTATTAAATTATTTTCTGTGTATAGTGTGCCACTGTATGTATTGTTTCCAGACTAAGAATTAAGGTAATACACATGTAAGGTTTGTTGCCCAGTGTTTTTATGCCCTGTTCCTCTTAATTGCCCTAAGCATACCCAGCCCAGTCTAGAAAGAGGACCCCACTAAGCACCGTGTTTAAGGGGCGAGTAATCGCCCCTTAAACTTGCCGCACAATCCAGTGAGGTGAATTGGCCATGTGGAGAGTGGATGTCAGTGAGGTGGTGGGGGGGAGAGAGAGGAGAAGACCAAGGATTAGATGGAGGGATAGAGTGGAGAGGTATATGAGAGAGGGGGGTGCGAGTTGGGAACAAGGAAGTGAAATGGCAGAGGACAGGGTGACACGGAGGCAATATGTTTGTTGCCACCAGTTATGGAATTAAGGCGTCTGGCAGCGGATAGATAGGTAATCAAATATACCATATAATATAATACAGTAGGATCTCGATTTTAACTGCACACAGGCTACTTTAGTTGTAAATTTGCTACTTTTAGCAACTACTGGGGCTACTTTCATCAGGCGAATCTGGCAATTCCGCATACTCTTTCTCTTTGTGTTAGTTTGACTGCACCAGCCCTAGAGTCCAGTTCGTAATTTCTTAAGGTTTCTGATCAAAGAAGTAGAAGTACATTGCCTCTTGTCTGGAAGGACAGGAAACCTTTGATATAAAGAAACCTCCTTTAACCCCTTAACCGCAGGGCGTCACTTCCGTTATGCTCGGGCGCAATGGATCATACCACCGGGCATCACTTTTGTGATTCTGTGTTGTTTTGAATTCGCCCGGGCTTTCAGGTGGTGACTTGTATCATCTATCAGCACTGCCAATGTCCAACAGTAGTCAGAGCTGCTAATGTCATCAGAACTCCCATCCATTGTTGACAATTTAGCCATTTTCCCCCCACTCTAGACTCCCCTCCCTACCTCCCCTCCATTACCCTCTCGTGTCGTCTGCTCAGCTGCTCTGCGCTACGCAAATCTTCCTTGGATTTTTCATCCAACCTGCACTCGTTCGCTAATTTCCTCTGCTTTTTCCTCCCATGAAATATGCCGTATGAGCTATTCTCATAATATAAGTGTATATAAGAAAAAAAAGGGAGAAGCCTGAGTGATATTTATATCCACCTGGAACTACCTAATTTATTATGTATTGTCTAGATTTCCTATGACTTATTTCTTAGCATATACATTAGCAGCTGACATTTTCAACTCTTGGCTACCGAAATACGTATCATTCAGTTCACTGTCGTCCTTCAAGGTGGAAACACGTCGCAGTCACGCCCCTCCATTTCTGCTGCTTTTGCACCCATAATAAAAGGCCCTGTGACCTTTACCCCTACTAAACCTCATGTGGGAAGCGGTAAAGGACTGTAGATATACGTAAGTGTAATAAAGTACTAGAAATAATAAAGTGTGAGTGTGTATATGAATAAGAAATGACAGAATATGAGCGGCAAATTAGCGCGAGTGGGAGGGTCGTACGCTCGTATTTTAAATTGCTTTCACAGTGTTTTTTTTTTTTTGAGTATGGATTCCAAACTACTTGGAAATCATTGAATAGTGTTTCTAGTGATAATATCAGGCAGTGGTATTCATATTACGGGATGTCGGGAAGTGTAAAGTGAAGACTTAGTTACCTTACTTCAGAAGTCTCCGCAAGTCCTACGGTAGTTGACGAGTGCTAAAAAAAAAAAAATCCCAGGAGAAAGCTGAAGGTATGTGCCATATGCATATTTAATCATAATATTCTAGGACTAATAACTGATTTTTGGCAAATATTTTTAAAAAGTCAGTCGGAGCGCGGATTTGCCCCACGGGATGGGCACGGCGCGCCTCTGAGAACCCCGCGGTTAAAGGGTTAAAGAATTTTGGTTTTAACGACCACCTTGAGCTCGCTGAAAGTGAAATACAAATGTTATTTTGAGTGTTCAAGGTTCAACTCCTTGGACCTTGATCACAAGTGACTGTTCTAGGGTTCTTTTCAAGACCGGGTCTAGTGGATACAAATAAAAGAACGGGCATAAAAATTAGGCTGAACCAACGTTACACGTGTATTACCTTAGTTACAACACTGACAAGATACAGATACAATATTTCACAATACACTATATAGGCACAAAAGACAGATCAGACTACAGGACTTGTGACTAGGCGACTGGGCTGCCTGGGCTGCTTACAGGTGGCGGCCAGGAGTAGGGGGAGTCCCGGGACAGTCGTCGTCCTGTAGAAGACATGGGACTTTCACCAGGGGCTGGGACGTCTTAGCTGGGCTGGAGGGCAGCCACTTACTGTCAGGGCCTTGTCATGGTGTTTGGCTCTCTGGACGTGAGCTGAATAGGGCGAGCAGGCGCTCTTGTCTGCGCCTACTCTGGGCATTGGAGTTCTGGCCGGTGGGGCCAGGTAGGTCGTGTCCCGGGTCCTGGAGACGCCCTTGGGCATCTGGAGGCTGCGGTCTGCCTTAGGTGGAGTCACCGTCAGGGGTGGTCTGTGGCGGCTCTTCCGTCGGGAGTCCGGCAGTCGGGGTCATCGTCGGGGCTCCAGCTGTAGGGCATGGATCAGCTGTAGGGCGTGGATCCCCGGCTGACTACAGGACCATCCCATATCTCTTCCAGCTGCAGGTCCTCCAGGGGTTCACCTCTGTGGGGAGAGAAAAAGAGTCCCACTTGGCTGCAGGAGTGGTGGTGGGCCGAGCCAGGGATGTCCTCCTTAGGGCACGTCCTAGGATTAGAGGATAGGGAACGGATGGAGCCCTGCTCTGCCCTCCCTGTGTGGACGGTGGCCGACACGGCTGTTCCTCTAGCTCCAGGGACTACAGGAGGTGAATGGACGGTGGCCTGTTCACCTTGCCTGACAAGGACGGTGGCCTGTTCACCTTGCCCAACACAGATGGTGGCCTGCCCTGCCTCATACCCGACACAGACAGTGGCTTGTGTCGTGGTGCTGCCCCTAGAGGTGACTGCACGTGAGGAGCGGACGGTGGCCTGGTCTGCCTCTTGCCCGACACGGACGGTGGCCTGTGTCGCAGTCCTGAAGGGGGTAACAACTGAGGAGTGGACAGTGGCCTGCTCTGCCTCATACTCGACACGGACAGTGGCCTGTGTACCGGAGCTGCCTGGACTAAGGAGGTAGTCCCACCCCGCACCTGGCGAGGGCTGTTACGGCTTGAGAGTAGGTGGCTGAAACTGCTTCCTTGGTGGGTCGTGGGTTGAGGGCAAGAGGGATGTAAGGTGGTCAGGGATGTGAGCTCCTCTTTGCCTGCTCCTCTACTCTCCTTACCTGCCTCCCTTTGGTCTCCTTCTCGGGTGGGTGTTGTGAAATCTGCCCCTCCGCTGTCTCCTCCAAGGGTGGGGTTCGTGATGCCCCTCCCTGTTTCTCCCATCAGGGTGGGCATTTTACCACCGTGGTGGGGGAGAAACTCACATTCTCGTGGCTGGAGGTGGTAGGTGTCTGAGAGGGCAGCTTGCTGGGTAGGCATCAGGTGGTAGAGGAAGCTGGTCCGGTGGTCAGTGGTCTGGTTCGGGTGTTGATGGGGAGTGTAGGTGATGCAGAGGATGGAGGTGTGTTGTGCGTGCTGGAGGAGACAGAGGAGGTGAGGTGTCCCGCATACATGCAGGTGTTTTCCCTGGGTTGGAATCCACATCATTTGTTGGATCCTCATGATCGGTGATGGTGGCGGGTCGGCGTACTGTGGCTGTATGCTGGCTAGTGGTGGTGCTGCCCTGGTTTTATATGATCTGGAGGTGCAAATCCTCTCCCTGGGGAGTTGAGGGAAGGGAATTTTCCACTGCACTTGGTGTATGGGGAGGGTGAAGGGGTTGTGTTTGGTGTGAGGGTTGCAGGAGTGGGTGTTTTTGGTGGTATGGGTGATGGGGGTGTGGGTGAAGGTGTGGTGGTATATCTGGGTGGTGGGCGTGAGAGGCGGCCGGTCCTGGTCGTTGTGGTGGTGAGAACTGGTGTTGGCAGTGACTGGTGGTGTGGTGTGGTGGCTGGGTGTGCTGAGGATGCTGGTGGCGGGGTGTGGGGTTCATGAGGGAGTGTTGGAGTGGTGGTGTGGTTGGGTGAGGGACGTGGAGGGGGTGAAATGGATGATTTGGTCGGTGTGTGGGTGGAGGTGGGAGGTGTGCGTTGGTGGGGGCACGGTGGGGGGTTTGGTGGAGTAGCAGGGCTGGCTGGCTGGGTTGGTGGCGGTGGCTTGAGAGCGGGAGGCGAATCCTGAGGTGAGGTCACTGAGGGTGAGAAGGGAGGCAGGGGGGATGAGGAGAGGGAAGTGGGTGAGGGAGAGGATGAGGTAGGGGAGGGTGAAAAGTAAAAGTTGTATGAGTCAGATGGGGGGAGTGGGGCGGCATCTGGTGGTGAGGTGGCATGGTGGGTTGAGGGTTGTGCGGGTGGCAGTTGTTTGAATGGCGCACATATCAGTTGCAGTATGTGCGATGGGTATTGTGATACTTGATGGTGACTTGGTAGGGGTTGGGGATGCTGGTGATGGTGTATGGTCCAGTGAAGCGAGGTGACATCATGTTGGGGGTAGGGATTTTAGCAACTATGACTCAGTCCCCTGGCTTGTAGGGGCTGGCCGGGGGTGGTGTTGTGTTGTAGATCTTAATGTTTTTGCAGATGGTGCAATTGTCTTTTGAGGTGGTGGAGGGGGTCTGTTGTTGGAGATGTGGAGGGAGGTTGGAGGTGTTGTCGCAGTGGTAGCAGGAGGGGAGCCTCTCCGAATACCCTTTCGTGTGGGGAGCCATCCTGTCATGGGCAGGTGTTCACGCCCCATCGCACGATTTTGACGTGCTGGCCAGTCTGCGATTTTAGTTTCCTCTGTTCTAGCCCACATCTGGTTGAGGAGGGTGCGATGGCTTCTCTCGCACACTGCATTCCCCTGGGGCCAGTAGAGAAAGGAGTGCAAGAGTTTGTAGCCGAACATGGCGGCTCATTCTTCCCATATTTTGCTGGTGAATTGCAAGGCGATGTCTAAGTGCAGGGCTTGTGGGTTACCGAAGTAGAGGAAGACGTGACAGACGAGGGCATTACCTACTGTTAGGGCATTGTGTTCCTTGGTGGGACAGACGATGAGGAATTTGGAATAGGTATCCATGAACGTGATGATATAACCAGACTTAGGTGGGAGAGGTCCGACCATGTCCACTGATAGTAGTTGCCATGGTTTGTGAGCAGTGATTTTCCCCGATGGGCCGGCAGTGTGGATGATGTCTCTGGCCATACCGCAGGCTCGACAGGCTTGGACAACTTGTTTGGCTAAGTTGTAGGGGCTGGGTGTCCAATAGATGTCATTGAAGACTTGCAGCAGTTTCTTTGTGCCCAGGTGAATGCCTTTGTTGGAGTGGAGGTGGGTCATGGCATCGAGGGCAGTGTTAGGGTCAAGCACTATGTGGCCTGACTGGGTGAAGAGATGGTTGCCCTGCTGGTGTAGTTTGGTGGAGATGTGTGGCAGTATTCAGGGGGGGGGGGGGCGATCTTTGTTGTGCCACTGGTGGAGCAGGTTGGATTCGGCATGGAGAGAGTTGATTGGTAGTCAGGACAGGGCGTCGGCGTTGGTGTGTAATTTTCTGGGGCGATATGAGATTTCATAGTTGAGTTGGGCGTTGTGGTTGTTTGACTGGTGCAGCCATTGGAGAGACTGGTGGTCGATGATGATAGTGACCTGTGACCCTGAGAGTTAGGCCCGGAAGTGTTCTAGTGCCCATATGATGCCCAGGCATTCTCGTTTCCTGGTGGCGTAATTCCTCTTGGCCTGGTTGAGAGTGTGGCTGGCACAGGCTATGATGTGTTCACGCCCCTCTTGTACCTGTGTGAGGACGGCGCCAATTACTAGTAGGGATACGTCAGTGTATAGCCGAAAAGGTAAGGCGCAGTCGGGGAAAGTGACGATCAGGGCGGTGATGAGTTTGTTTTTCAGGGTGTTAAAGGCAGTGGTTCAATCGTCCGTCCAGGTCAAAGGCTCGTCCTTCCTTGTCATGTTGTGGAGGGGTTTGGCGATGTTGGCAAATCCTTTCTTGAATCGCCAGTAGTATGAGGTGAAGCCTACGAAGGCACGTATTCCATGGACATCTCGTGGTAGAGGAAGATCTGTGATGGCTCGCAATTTGTCGGGGTCAGGTGCCTTCCTTTGAGATGACATGTCCTTGGAAAGCCACGGAGTGTGCTGCCAGGATGCACTTCAAGGGTTTGAGTTTGAGCCCAGCCTGGGAGATGCGTTGGAAAACTTGCCTGAGGCGATGGAGATGGTCGGCCCACGTTCGGCTGAAGATGATTACATCGTCCAGGTAGGCCAGGCAGATTTCCCAGGTGAAGCCACTGAGGACGGACTCCATGAGGTGGGAGAAGGTGGCTGGGGCATTGCAGAGTCTGAACAGGAGGACGTTGAACTCATAGTGCTTCCTGTTGCTGGTGGAGAAGGCAGTCTTGCCTCTGTCCTCGGGATGAACGGGGACTTGCTAGTAGCCTGATTGTAGGTCTAAGGTGGAAAACCATGAGGCTTCGTAAAGGGAGTCAAGGGAGTCATCAATTCTGGGCAGGGGGGTGGTGTCCTTGGTCGTCACGTCATTGAGTTTTCTATAGTCCACATAGGAGCATAGCATGCTGCCTTTCTTTTTAACTAGGATGACTGGGGAGGACCATGGGCTGGTGGAGGGTGATATGCTGGCATCAAGCATTTCCTGGACCTACCGGTCTTCCTCGGCCCGCTGCTTGGGATTTTTCCGTCTTGATGGTTGGCGAATCGGTGGTCCTGTGGTGTGGATTTCGCACGCCATGTTTGTGGTGTGGCCAATGTTTGTTCGTCCTGATGCGAATAGGTCTTGGAAGTCCAGGAGTAGGTGTTGGAGGCTGTTGGCTTGGTGTGGCAATAGGTAATCAGGTAAGGGGGGTAGGGTGGCAGGGGATGGGAGAGGGTTTGCACAAGGCTCGGCTTCTTCCATTTCTCCAATGATTAATCCTTTGGGGAGGGTGAGGGGGGTGGTGGAGAGATTTGTGATCCGTACTGCCCCTAGGTGTTGGGGAAGGAAGGTGGGGGACAACAATTGGGGCAGGCGGTGGCACAATCAGTAGAGAGGTGGCCTGTAGTCCCGACGGACCCAGGTTCAAATCCCGGCTGTGGCAGGGAACAGTTTAAGGATTTGAATTTCATTAAATCAGGCTTTACTAATCTACCAGATGACCCGCTGACATGTCGTAAAAATACCCCCGCTAATACCAATACACCAGTCCTGTATGAGACAGACCCAACATGTATTCAATATGGATGGTGGGTGTTAGCGCCAAAGTGGTGACATGCAGAGGTGTATGGTATGTAGGAGGACTGCTGGACCTTGATAGCAGGCTGTGAAGCCTATGCCCAGAGTCGGACACATAAAAAAAAAAAAAACAGGCAGGAGGAGAGGGCCCTGGATGGCAGGTCCGGGGAGAACAGTATGGTGGTTCCAGTGGGCCTGTTCAGGTGGAGCCAGGCCTCATGCTGAGGAGGGGATGGTTAAGGCAGAGGCAACCATTGCAGGAAAGGTGGGGCGGGTCGGTGGTGGTGGGTGGTCAGGGGGTGGTGTGGGGGAGCATGGGGAGGGTGGTGTGGGCATGTAGAGTGGCTGAGGGGGGTCTGGAGGCTTTTGAAAAATAGAGACGTCTCTTGTCAGAGTCTAAGCTGGTGTGTAGTTTTTGTAGGAGGTCCAGTCCCAGGTAGCCATCATATGCACAGCAGGTGGAGTTGAACACGATGAATTTATGCTGGGTCGAGACTTGTTGTTGGGTGTCCGCATGCAGGGCCTGGGTTTCCCCACGTATTGGCAGGGGGCCATCTCCCGCATCCACGAGGTGGGCTGAAGTGGGAAGAAGTGGGCCCAAGGCCGATTTGTGGCGGGAGTAGAAATGAGTATAAAGGCATGACCTGGCTGCTTCCGTGTCTACCAGTAGCCTCGCTTTTACCCCATTCAGCCTCATCTTGTCGTAGACTGGGGGTCGATACTTTTGTGAGGTGGCCCCCACCATTGTGGGGAGGTGAGGGGGCAGGCCTAAAAATCCAGCAGGATGTCATATTCTTCTGGTTCCCCGTCTATATCCCCAGGGTCGGTGTTGTCGGTGGGGGCAAAGTCGCCTTCGGTGCCCTCTGGGTCTAATGAAGAGACTTTCTGGCGCCCTTGAGTGGTTGTTCTGCACCGGGCAGCTTTAGTTGTTCGCGGATGTCGTGTACGGGACATCTGTGGCTGCATTCCCATGGGTTGATGGAGATCATGTTGTTGTTTTCTCTTGGAGTGGGGTGCCTTTTGGTGGGGTGTGCTCTGGGTACAGTGGGAGTTGTTGGGGGGCTTGGGTTAGCTGAGGGTGTCCATGGTTTGTGATGTGGTGTGGGTCTCCTGGTCGGGAATTTGCTGATGGCACTGATCTGTTGGGGGATGTGACGGGTGGCTAGGAGACATCTTACTAGCTGATGTTCTTGTCAAGGTCTCCCGAGGGGTCATGAATGGTGAAGTGTTCCTTGATGATGCCCGGGAGGATCCTTAGTAAAGTTTTAAACACATGCTAGTCCCGGGTGGCTGCATCAGCGTCCGGCTATGTAGCGGCGATGAGTCGTTTGGCCTGGATGAGTGTGTTGTCTAGGTTGCCGCTGAAGGTGAGGGTGTCTAGCTGTGATAGAGCTACGATGGTTCCGAGAGATGATGTGACTGCTTATGTCACGATCTGGGCAAAGTTGGCCCATGTCAGCTCTGAGACGATCCTGGGGGCGACTCTCACCATTGCTTTGCCCAAGTGAGGCAGATTTACGACTATTTTCTGCCTGTTGTCTTCAAATCCCATGTCTAAGAGTGGTTTGACAATGGATAGGTATGTGGTGTTATCGTACTGTTCTGGGTTGAACTAGGATAATTGGACGTGAGGTTTGGCCAGCATTTTGCTGTACTTTCCCTTTTGTTCCTTGTTGCTGCCGACCAGATCAAGAACCACCGCTAGCCGCCAGTGTCATGCTGCATGTTAAAGGTTCAACTCCTTGCACCTTGATCACGAACGACTGTTCTAGGGTTCTTTTCAAGACTGGGTCTAGTGCATACAGCTAAAGGAACAGGGCATAAAAACTAGACTGAATTAACCTCACATGTATATTACCTTAGTTACAACATTGACAAGATACAGATACAATATTTCACAATACAGTATATAGGCACAAAGCAAAGATCAGACTAGAGGACTTGTGACTGGGCAACTGGGCTGCCTGGGCTGCTTACAGTGGCAGCCAGGTGTAGGGGGAGTCCCAGGACAGTCATCCTCCTGTAGAAGACACGAGACTCTCATCAAGGGCCGGGTCATCTCAGCTGGGCTGCAGGGCAGCGTGGAGGGCGGCCCCTTACTATCAGGGCCTCGTCGTGGTGTTTGGCTCTCTGGACTCGGGTCGAATAGGGCGAGCAGGTGCTCTTGTCTGCGCCTACTCCGGGCGTCGGAGTTCTGGCCGGCAGGGCTGGGTAGGTCATGCCCCAGGGGACGGCCCTGGGTGTCTGGGGGCTGCGGTCTGCCTTAGGTGGAGTCGCCGTCAGGGGTGGTCTGCGGGGCTCATCCGTTGGGAGTCCGGCAGCCGGGGTCGTCATCGGGGTGCCGGCTGTAGGGCGTGGATCCCCGGGCTGACTACAGAACTACTCCAAATCTCCTCCAGCTGTAGCTCCAGTGGCTCACCTCTGTGGGGGAAGAAAAAGAGTCCCACTCAGCTACAGGAATGGTGGTGGACCGAGCCAGAGACGTCCTCCTTAGTGCACGTCCTAGGAGTAGAGGATAGGGAGCGGGCGGTGGCCTGCTCTGCCCTTCTGGTGTGGACGGTAGCCGACATGATGGTTCCTCTAGCTCCAGGGACTACAGGAGGTGAACGGACAGTAGCCTGTTCATCCTGCCTGACATGGACGGTGGCCTGTGTCACGGTCCTGCGCACTGTAGAGGGGCCGGCCAGGATGGACGGTGGCCGATCCTCCCCGCTCAGTACAGGCGGTGGCCTGTACTGTGGTGCTGCCACAGGCAACAGCTGAGGAGCGGCCAGTGGCCTGCTCTGCCTCATACCCGACATGGACGGTGGCCTGTGTTGTGGCGCTGCCTGGGACTAAGGAGGTAGTCCCACCCCAAACTTGGCGAGGGCTGTCACGACTTTAGAGTAGGTGGCTGAAACTGCTACTTTGGTGGGTTGTGGGTTGAGGGCGAGAGGGACATAAGGTGGTCAGGAATGTGAGCCCATTTTTGCCTGCGCCTCTACATTCCTTACCTGCCTCCCTGTAGTCTCCTCCTCGGGTGGGTGTTGCAAAATCTGCCCCTCTGTGGTCTCCTCCTAGGGTGGGGGTCGTGACGTCCCTCCCTGTGTCTCCCATCAGGGTGGGCCTTTTAACCAGCACCAAGGGAAGACCACAGGGAGGCGAGGAAAGGGCCCGAGCAAGATGGGCATACGTCCCCCGCCACCATGTGCACCTCTTCCCCTCAACGGAGCCCAAGGGAGATACTCCGCGCCACTGCACTACTCTATACCCAGATCAGCATTCGTCAGGATCGGGGTGGGACTCGTGTAGCCACAATCCTAAGTAGGACTGTGACGACGCCCACTGTGCTCATCGGGGAGGAAACATCCACAATACTTCCCTCATCTACAGTTCCAACCAGGACGGCGACGACGCCCACCGTGCTCGGGGAGGGAACGTCCACTGTACTTCCCTCACCTTCAGTCCCTGCTGGGAGAAGGACCGCGGCGATAGAGGACACTGTACTCCTCTCACCTGTCTTCCCAGGGCAAGGCAGAACCGTGGCGGCACCCACCGTGCCTATCGGGGAGGGAACATCCACCATACTTCCTTTATCTGCAGCCCCCACAGGGAGGAGGACCATGGCAATGCTCACCATGCTCACCGGGGAGAGGACGGGCACTGTCCTCCTCTCACCTGCAGTCCCAGGGTCTAGTGGAACAGCAGTGGTGCCCACTGGGGAGGGAACATCCACCATACTTCCCTCGTCTGCTACCCCTGCGGTGCCCACCAAGGGCAACTTCCCTTGCTCACCTCACTTCTCCCCAGTCCTGAGGGCTGACACACTCCCCGAGGCTCCTCCAGGGAAAGGCCTCCCTCTATGCCGCCCTGCAGCCCATACTGGACGATCCGGCCTATGACAGTGGTCCTGTGCCCCTTCGGAAAGCGCATACCTGATTGGACCCCTCCCACTCCTGGGCAAAACCTACAGCTACCCTGTCACCGGTAGTTACAACTCTTGTCCTTTGTGTCCACTACAGTGTGTATAATCTGCCCATTTGTATTGTGTGCAGTACTGTATGTTTGTATGACAATATATGTGTAAGACTGGTTGGCTTGTGTTTTTGAGCCCTGTTCCTGTGGTTGCATGCTCTAGACTCAGTCTTGAAAAGAACCCCAGACCAGTTACTCGTACTCACGGAGCAAGAGGTTGAGCCCTGAGTATGTAGCATAACACTGGTGGTTAGCGGTGGTTCTAGATCCGGTCAGAGAGAAACAAGGAACGAATGGGAAAATCTAACAAAATGGTAGCCAAACCACACGTACAATTGCCAAAATTCGATCCTGAACAGTGCAGCATAGACACATACACGTGCATGATTAATCCACTATTGGCCATTAGATTTGAGCACAACAGAAGATAGCAATAACTCCACCCCAAGTGGAAAAGCAGTCTCAAGCATCATCACGAAGATCGTCTCAGAGCTGATATGGGCGCAGTTCACACAAATCGTGACTCAAGCAGTCATGCCATCACTAGGGACAGTCATCGCTTTGTCTCAGCTTGACGCCCTCACCTATGATGGCAACCTGGACGACACGCTTAACCAGGCTAAACAACTTGTCACTACTGCTTACCTGGAGGCTGATGTGGCCACCCTGGAACAAGACATCTTCAACACACTGTTGAGGGTCCTCCTGAGTGCCATAAGAGAACATTTTACATTCTATGACCCAACAGGAGACCTTGACATGGATGTCCAGCTGGTCAGGCGCCTTCTTGCCACTCGCATCACCCCACAACACATCAGCGCAGTAAGCAGAGTCCCAACTCAAAAGGCACTACACCCAAAACCACAGACACCCCCCACCCACACAGTTCCTTCAACACCACCCACTATGCCCAGGGCACTCCTCACCAAGAGGCGCCCCACACCTATGGAAAATACCAACCTCATCTTCATTAACCTGTGGGAATTCTCCGCCTGTAGTCACCGGTGCCCTATTCACAACATACGTGAACAGCTTAAAGCTGCCCAGCGCAGACCATCAACCCAAGCGTGCCGCAAGGTCTCCTTCATAGAAGATGAGTATGCCAAGGACAATGCATCATCCACCGACTACGCCGATCCTGGGGAAGTAGAGCTCGAAGAAGATACCCCACAAAAGCTGGATTTTTAGGACCGCCCCTGCACGTCCCCACAGTGGCGGGAGCCTCCTCACAAAAATATTGCCCCCCAGTCTACAACAAGATGAGACTGAACAGGTTGAAAGCAGAGCTACTTGTCGACACGGGAGCGGCCAGATCCTGGCTTTACAGTCATTTCTACTCCCACCACACCTCAGCTTTCGGCCCGCTTCTCCCCACTTCAGCTATCTTCGTAGATGCAGAGGATGGCCCTCTGCCTATACATGGGGAAACCCAGTCCTTGCATGCCGATACTCATCAGAAAGTATCACCCAGCACCAATACATCGTCTTCGACTCAACCTGCCATGCTTACAATGGCTACTTAGGGCTGGAACTCCTGCAGAAGTTACGCCCCAATAACGACTGTCACAAGCGATGCCTTCACTTCCAGAAGAGTCCAGACCCCCCCTCCCAGCCACACTGCACGCGCACACCCACACCCACATCTTCTCCCTCTTCTTCCTTTGCCCCTGCCATGTCCTCTACCTTACCCCCTATTGTCCCTAACTTTCCCGCTCCTCCACACACCACTTTCCCCGCTACCATCGCCTTCTCCCTTACTATCCACCTCCCCCAGCACGAGGCCTGGCTCCACCTGAACAGGCCCACTGGAACCTCCATCCTATTCTCTCCGAACCTGCTTTCTGAAACCATCTTCTCCTGTCTATTATCCTCCACCTTCCTCCCCTCCCACCTCAGGACAGTACACATCGCGAACATCTTCACCACCCCTCTCACCCTCCCCAAAGGATTAGTGGTCGGTGAAATGGAAGAAGCTGAACTGTGCACACACCCCCTCCTCCCCTGCCACCCTTTCTCCCTTATCAGAACACCTCTCACCACACCAGGCTGACAGCCTCTGATGTCTCCTCCTGGACTTCCAAGACCTCTTCTCATCAGGACCAGTGGACATCGGCCACACCACCTACCTGGCACATGAAATCCACACCACAGGGCCATCTATTCGCCACCCATGCGCTTATGTTTGGATTACCGACAACTGAACTATGTGACCACAAAGGATGCCACCCTCCTACCCAGGATAGACAACTCCCTCGACTCCCTGTATGCAGTGTCCTTTTCCACCTTTGATCTCCAGTCAGGATACAGGCATGTCCTTGTACATCTGGAGGACAGGGAATAAAAAGCTTTCTTGACCAGCAACGGGAAGCATTATGAATTCAACGTCCTCCCCTTTGGCCTCTGCACTGCCCCCAGTACATTTTCCCGGCTAATGTAGCCAGTTCTCAGTGGCCTCACCTGGGAAATCTGCCTGGCATACCTTGATGACATCATCATCTTCAGCCAGACATGGGCTGACCACCTCCAGCACCTCAAACAAGTCTTCATCCGAATCCGACAGGCAGGGCTTAAGCTCTGGCTGTCGAAATGCATCCTGGCTGAATGGTCTGTCTCTTTCCTAGGACACGTCATCTCCAAGGAAGGCATAGCACCCGACCCAGACAAACTGCATGCTATCGCAGACCTCCCCCTACCACAAGATGTCCATGAAGTCCGCACCTTTATTGGGCTCACATCCTATTACCGGCGCTTTGTGAAAGGGTTCGCCAACATCGCGAAACCCCTCCACAACATGACGAAAAAGAAAAAGGCGAACCTTTCACTTGGACAGACAATTGCGTTACAGCTTTTCATACCCTCAAGACCAAGCTCATCACCTTCCCAGTCATCGCATTCCCTGACTACACCCTGCCCTTTCGCCTGTACGCTGATGTATTCCCAGTGGCAATTAGTGCCATCCTTGCCCAGGTCCAACAGGGACGAGAACACATCATCGCCTGAGCCAGTCGTACCCTCAACCAGGCAGAGGAAAAATATGCCTCCACCAAGTGAAAATTCCTAGGCATCATCTGGGCACTGGAACACTTCTGAGCCTACCTGTCGGGCACTTACATCTCCATCATAACCAACCACCAGTTCTTTCAGTGGCTACGCCAGTCCCAGAGCCACAACACCCAGCTAATCAGGTGGAGGGAAACTCTTGAAGAATTCAACTCTGATATCACATCCCGGCCCAGCAAATTACACACAAATGCTGGTGCCTTGTCCCAGCTGCCCATCAGCTCCATCAGTGCCTCCCACAACAATGGCAAAACAAAGATTGCCCTGATTGGATACCACCCCAAGTATTCTCTAAGCTCCACCGACATGGCGACCACCTGTTCACCCATACTGGGCATACAGTGCTCAACCCAGACACCGCCCTTGACACAATGATCCACTTACAGTCAGACAACGGCATACATCTTGGGACCAACTAACTATCTATCTATCTATTGCCAGACGCCTGAATCCCGTAAGGGTTGGCCACAAAAAATCGCCTCCATGTCGTTCTGTCCCCCGCCATTTCACTGCCCTGCTCCCAACTCACACCCCCCTCTCTCATATACCTCTCTCCTCCCATCCCTCCATCTCTGCAGGTATTTAACGAGATATACTGGACACCCGGCCCCTCCAACTTGGCCAAACAAGTCATTCAGGTCTTCCATACTTGTGCACTAGGCAAGGATGTCACACAAACACCCGGTCCTTCAGGGAAAATCACTGCCCATAAGCCATGGCAATTTTTGTCTGTGGACATAATCAGCCCCCTGCCACCTAAAGCTGTCTACAAATACATCGTAACCTTTGTGGACATGTATTTAAAATTCCTGATTGCCTGCCTGGCCAAAGAACACCTCACTGTTGCCATGGCCGATGCCCTCGTCTGTCATGTTTTCCCCTACTTCGTCATCCCCAAGCACTTCACTCAGACAATGCTCCAGAGTTTTGCAGCGAGATATGGAAGGAGCTCGCCACCATCTTCGGGTACAAGCTGTCCCTTTCCTCCCCATACTTGCCACAGGGGAATGGGATATGCGAGAGAAGTCACCGCACCCTCCTCAACCAGGTCCAGGCCAGGATGGAGGAAACGCAAAACGGGGACTGGCGAGCCCATGTAAAAACTGTGCAGTGGGGAATGAACACCTGTCCCTGAGAAGATGGCATTACCCCTCACGAACGAGTGTTTGGAGAAACTCTACGTCTCCTACCGCCCGGACACCACCTACAGCCCCCCCCTCCATGTCCAACCCCCTTCACCACCTCAGGAGCCGACTGAATCACCTACAAAAACACCAGGACCTTCAACCTGACATCGCCTCCGCCAGTCCCTACAAACTGGGCAACTCAGTTATGGTTGTCCAATTACCAGTCCCTAACAAACTATTACCCAGATTCATAGGACCATATACTGTCATCAACGTTCCCAACTTCTACCAAGTAACCATCCACTACCAAAATGCCCCACACACCTACCGCAATCACCAGGTGTCCCTTCCGCCCCCCACCCACCACCTCTTGACCACGCCACACTCACCTCCCCACCCAGCATGCCACACCACCACCCGCCTCCCCCGACCACACAACTGACTTGTACACCTGCTATCTCACACCATCGCACTCCTTGCCCTCACTCACTCCCCCCTACACAATCAAGTCCCCCACCATACCCTCCACCAACTCCACACCCTCCCCACAGGCCCCCCACACAACCCTGGCGACCTCACCTCCCACCTCAACAACCTCCGCCTCACTGCCACCAGCAGACACAAGGGCCCCGCCATCCATCCAAGGAACCCCCCACCCACCCCCAGCCACCTCACCACGTGACCAATGCTCCATGCCGCCTACACCTGCCCTAACCCTCGCCACCCCTAGGACCAGCCACCTCACCCTCACAATCCTCATTCTACACCCACATCCTACACCAGACCCCACACCAGCTCCCCACCCTCAACCACCACCACACCGCCACCACCTAACACAAAAACTCCACCACCCAAACCAAGAACCCCCCACCCCCATCCGGCTGTCTCACCACGTGGCCCAAGCTCCTCGCCACCCACACCCATCCTCACCCTCACCGGTACCAGATCCAGGTGTCTCTCTCACCCACCAGCAAGGTATGCATCCACACCCTCACCCACACCCCCAATACCTCCAACACCACCCAGACCATCCACCTCCAGCTCCCCTACACCAAACACCTCCCCAATAATCCTGAAAATACTTCAGGCAAGATGGAAAATTGCAGGGGCCAAGCCCACCAGGGCGATTAAGGCATGTCCCCCGTGACCTCATAAAACCCAAGTCGCCTCACCCGTCACCAGCATTCAGCCCAGAGTCACTGGCCAGTTACCACACTCCGTGCCTTCAGAAATGAAGATCAGATGTGCACTCTGGACCCCTGTCCAGGGGAACAAACACCGCCTCCGAGGGATAACACAACTTCTGCGTCTTCTGTGAAGGACTACACAGACCTCCACCCTCAAGATAGTATACCATCCACATTAGAGGCCAAACCTACTCATGCAGCACTGAACCTCACTCCTCCACCACCTCATGCCAACCCACCAGACTGCTACCTCCGACATCTACCACCTTCAGCCACAGGGACGTGACTTTTCCAGCTGCGACAGTTGTGAAATACCAGCACCAAGGGGAGACCACAGGGAGGTGTAGAAAGGGCCCGAACAAGATGGGTCATCCCTGCTGAGGGGGGTCACCTTGACGTGGTGGCTTGAAGCGTGCCTGGCAGCTTCTCTTTCTCTTGCCAGAGGACAGCCGGGATCAAGTGGTGAGGCTTCAAGTCTGTCGGATGGATAATGGTGAAAGGGGGAGGCTCCCAGTGTGCAGGAGGTTCATAGCTTGAACACATCAGCTCTGGATCTTGGCACACCTCTGGCACGCATCCAGCTTGTGAAAGAGAGCCGCCATGGCTAGAGCCCAATCCCGAGGGGGGGACGGGTCTGGGGGCCTGCTAGCCAGGCGTTTGAGCAGAATGGAGACAGGTAGCGTCAGGTGAAAATTCACTAAATGGAGCGTGTCCGCCATTGCATGTAGTGCAATCCGGTGAGTGAGCGATGGAAACCCACTCTCCATCCGTAAACTGACCAGTCGGGTCCAGTGTGGAGCGCCCAGCATGACCTGAAGAGAGTCATTTTGGAGTACCTCCAAGGACTGGGAGATGGGGGAGGGCAGCCCTGGGAAGCAGATCGCACTATAATCGACTAGGGAGCAGACTGCGTGGACATAGAAGGTACGCAGGACTGCGTACGACGCCCCTAAACTGCGACAAGAGTGGTAGCGGAGAGCAGAAATGCGGGTGGTGGCCGTCTCTCACAAGTATCACACATGTCTGGTGAGAGTTAGCCTCAAGTCAAAGTAAACCCCCAGATAGCGGTGCAGCGTGACAGGCTCGATGTAGCGACCACCCAATGAGAGATGTTCGGGAGGGCGGAGACCAAAAGGTAGGCACTTGGTCTTCTTGAGGTGGACTTTCAGCCCGAGTTCATTGCACCTGTGCAATTTAGAAAGAGCAATGGGTGCCTGGGTGAAGCATTACTTCCTCGAGAAGACCAGTGCCAGATTGTCTGCATAAACGAGCAGTGTCACGCCGGGTCCATAGCCAACCGCTAGAAGTCTCTCAACCAAAACATTAAATAATAAGGGACTAAGAATGCTCCCTTAGGGGGTGCCATTGGGATGATGATAGAAGGGAGAGAGTTGCCCTTGGAATCTAACCCCCGCTGTCCAGTTGAGAAAGAAGTCTCCCACCCACAACAAGAGTCTACCTCTGATTCCCCCGTTGGCAATGGCTGCCTCGATGGCAAGAGGGCTAACCAGCTCAAAGGCCTTTTCAAGATCAAGGAAGACAGCCATCCCCTGTCCACCTCGAAGCTCCCTGAGGAAGTGAGGCAGTGAGACGTACTCCTGCCAGGATGGTAAGCAAAACTCCACGGGCACAATGGTCCCAGATGCCAAGCAAGGCGAGCAAGCACTACCCACTCTGCCGTCTTAGCCACACAGCTAAGAAGCAAGATAGGGTGCACGGCGCTGGGATCGCGAGGTTTGGGAATCGGGTGGATGACAGCTGTCTTCCATGACCTTGGCAAACGGCCCTCAGACCACGAGTGATTAAGCAGATCAAGGAGACAGCTCCTCCCACAATCTCCAGCATGGGACAGCACGGAATAGGTAAGCCCGTCGAGCCCTTGTGCAGTGTCTCCTCTATGTTGCAGTGCTTTGAGCAGTTCCCCGCTGGTGACTGGTCCATCAGCTGGGTCAGGCCTTTCACAGGCAGCCTGAATAGCTGCAAGACGAGAGGTAGACAGCTGCACCTGTCTGTCTTGAACGGACTGTGGGAGGTTGTGAGATTCTGAACGATCCACGAAGTGCCACGCGAGGCAGCTGGCTTCAGTGGCTGGATCAGGGTGAAAAGGCGGTCGGGGAGGGCGTGGATCAGAGACGGATCGGATTCTCCTCCACATCTCGTGGAGAGTGGAGTGAGAATCCAAGGACCTGTACCATCTGATCCACGCCTCCTCTTTCAGGTGGCGTTTCTCGGAGACAACGTATTGCGTAACAGCAGCAAGGTACTGGCGGTGCAGGGATGTGGGTGCCGCTGGTACTACTTCTGCACCACGCTGAGCCAATGATTTAGTTCTCTGACCCTGTCGTAATAAATCCAGCCGTCTCGATAGCGCTTTGAGGATCGGGGCCATAGCAGAATGGTAAGGGAGGCGGCCTGTGTGAAAGCACTGATGACTTGATCTGCTCTATCCTGGAGGTTGGGGGTGGGAGGAGAGGCCTGAAAAATGGCTGTTAAAGCCCTGGTAAATATGGCCCAGTCGGCCTGATGGGGGTGGCGAGGGAGGGGGCAGGAGGGGTACAAGCAGCAACCTAATATCAGTGGCATAGTGGTCGCTGGCTAGGCGTGGGTGGGGCAACCATCATGCTGAGCCAGCAAGGGAGGAAGATGTAAAAGATAGATCCAGGGATCCTCCCTAAACATGGGTGGGTTCCATGATGTTGTTTAAGAGAGAGACACCACTCATCTCCTCCAGAACAAGTGAAAGGTGCTATACTGCCTCATTAGGTGGAAGGGGCAAAGCAAGAAAGGCATGATGGGCGTTAAAATCGCCCCCGATAAAGGCAGGACTAGAGACAGCGTGCGAGAACAACTCCCCCACATCGAGAGTGCCCTCCTGGCCTTTGCAGATGTTGTACATAGTAAATGAGGGGGATGCCAGGTGCAACACAACACCGTGCACCTCCACACTCGGTCCACAGAAAGGCGGAGGATCACAGTTGGTGCAGGGGATATGCTCTCGCACAAGTATGGCACATCCTCGTGTGGCGCCGCATTCATGAGGGAGGAGATGGGAGGTGTATCCTGGGAGCCGAAAAGAGGAACTGTTGGGGAGCAGAGTCTCCTGCAGGAGGAACACGTCGGGCTGGTCCCTGGCTGCTGCCTCCTGCAGGAGGGGGAGCTTATGCCTGATCCCCATACAATTCCACTGTATTAAGTGCAGATCTGTGGAACCTGCCCACTTATCCGGAGATGCAACGAGCTGCCACCCAGTTGGGAGGGCGGGACCTCGACCACCGTGTCGGCTGCCACTTGTTCTGGTGGAGGGGGAGGAAGGCAAGTTTCCTGAACCCCCTGGAGTGGGGAGGCGGTGGATCAAGCCCGCACCCTCTGCGTTGGGTGAGCCGACCTGTGAGAGAGAGGTCTAGCAGCATCTGATTGGGGTGCTGGGATGTGGGCTGGCAGAGGGGCGCTGCTCCATTTCTTACTTTTTTTTTTT
>JAGKTI010008215.1:0-27579 GCA_018397915.1 Birgus latro | reverse complement strand
TCTCTCTCTCTCTCTCTCTCTCTCTCTCTCTCTCTCTCTCTCTCTCTCTTTCTTGAATACTGAACTGTAAGAAGAGATTAGCACTGTAATATAATGCTAGTCACGAAGAAATTCTATAAAAAGAATCTAAAGCCGTAATATGTCTTTCTGCCATTGAGGTACGGTAAGTAGGCTGCAAAAGTGTGAGCATTACCACGTTAATATGAATAAACTCTAGCTGAATAAAATTGCCTGGAGATAAGAAGAATACTTGTATAATTATAAATGTCACTGGGATTCTAGAGGATCTAGAGACTGATTGGTCATCAGAGTGAAAGCCGTTTTTACTCTTCACTCGGGCTAAATCGTCTGTGGAGGGTGTTGGAAAGGGGGGTCTTCATATGGTAGCATTGATATAACCAGGCTATGCTGCCCAGTTAACTCAAACGTCACGGCTCCTGTCCTCTCTAACCCCCGAAAGGAGAATGGTGGAATAATATATATATATATGGGTAAACATAGCTTTACTTTTAGCAGTAGAAACACCTTACCAAATCAGTTCTTCTTCTTCCTGATAATCTCTAATATTTTTTTTATTATTTCTTAGGCGGTAAATAAGCTTTTCTTGTTATCGCCTCCCTTACAAAGGCGGAGAGATAATGTTTTTGCCAGCGTCTGTGTGTGCGTCTGTCTGTCTGTTGGTGTGTGTGTTTGTGTGTGCGTGTGCGTGTGCGTGTGTGTGTGTGTATGTGAGTGTAATTCTCTGGGTCGGTCAGGATCACGTGATGGTTGTAATCATTAGCATTTTACCTTCCCGGAAGAGAGCTGAGAGCTCATATAGTCCGATCTAAGGACAAAGCTTTGACCTCCACACACGCACACACCCATCCTCTTGCTCAAGGAGGACAGTGACCACCCGCTTCGTCAGTGAAACTTTTCGCATCCCGAGCAAGGCGCGAACCCAAGTCTTAGCAGATGCTGGGCGAAAGCGTTACCACTGAGCTGGCGTGTGTGTGTGTGTGTGTGTGTGTGTGTGTGTGTGTGTGTGTGTGTGTGTGTGTGTGTGTGTGTGTACCCATTATGTCTTATGAACGGCTTGAGCTATTAACATGAAACCTTCAGGGTATGAAAATATGGCCAAAATCTTGAACTGCCTCGAAAATGGGCACTCGGGGTCAAGGTCAATGTCACCAAAATGGCTGTCAAAAGTCAACTACTCTTGATATTGATTATCTGTTACCATCATATCTCATTAATGGTTTGAGCTATCAACATGAAACTTTCATGGTACCAAGATATGGCCAAAATCTAAGACGACTTCGAAAATGGGTACTTGGGGTGAAGGCCAAGGTCACCAAAATGGCTACCAAAGGTCAACTAGTTTTAATATGGATTGGATTTTTTGTGAAACGTGATGACTGAATTCCGTAGAGTTTTGAAATTTTTTTCTTCACACCTGGTTTGTAATTAGCTTGTAAATTGACCAACAGCATATTCTGGCGGGCTATTAGCATTCGGCTGTCGAATGGTTTTCTTTTATTTTTATCGAAATGAGTTTTTCACAGGTTACTTTTTATTATTCCTCGATTTTCACAGCTACTGGGGATCTTTATAAACTCACCTCCGAAAACTATAAATGAGGATTTAGAATGCGTAAAGATTCTGCCGAGGTCCGCCAGTAGCAGGCCATATTAAACGTTCCTAACGCACATTTTTTTATTTGAAAGCTGGCTGCCAAACGCAGGTGTGGTTAGGTTGCGTTAGGTTTAGTTTCGTTAGGCTAGGTTTGGTTAAATCATTAAATTTCCCATTGCTTTGACACGAGATACACTAACGCGTCAAGTCGGAGCGATGGTGGGAAAGGAACACAGCCAAAGTCGACTGAACGCGGCCAGTCGAAGAGCTTGTCGGTAAACATTGCCGGGCCGCCTGATTAAATACTCCACAATAGGTATATTTTGTCTTCTTCCAGTCACTTCCTGCGCTCACAGTGGAACAGTTAACTATCTGCTTTGCTTATGTTACAAAATTACTTACCTTTAGATAGTGAGTTTGTTATAATAGATGTGGAATCGCAGCGCCCGTTAGGTAAAACCACGCTACAGTAACCAGTGGGACTTGTTCCTGCCTTACAATAAAACTCATTGAATTCCATGCGTCCACAACCTAGCATTAATTAAAGTTGTGGGCGTATTCCAGTTCCTTGGAGTAAAAGCAAACTTATAACAGCAAGCGAGGAGGCTTATCCCTTTATTATCTATCTATCTACTCTATCTACTGTCAGACGCCACAATCCCGTAAGGGGTGGCCATTTGACTTTGAGTTATTTGTTTTACGGGGAGGGGCACTAACCCTCCACCAACCCACTTGTTGACATGTGGTTTGGTTATATGGTTACCACCCAGCGTCGTAAATGGTTTCTTGGCTTACAGGAAACCATTTGGCTTATCACTCAATGTAAAACCACCTGTAAATGAAAGAAAGCAGTAAGAGGTGACAGGAAAAATGGGAAAAATAGGAAGAGAGGAGGGAAGGCACAAAAAAAGAATGATAAAGGGTAAGGAAGAAGTAGGCAGCACTGCATCAAGTGAGTGGATGATGGTCGACTAAGATTAATTGATTCTCATGCAACTACGATTTATTATTTAATTTCTGGGATTGGGCCAGTTTCGTCTGATGAACGCGAACAGATTATAACGAGTGAAAACACGAGATGTCATCCGCCGACCTTTAGAAAACACTAAAGGCCGTATTCCAACCTGACTTACAGATTTCTTAACACTCCTTACTTAGCGATTTATTCTTTACATCCCACTTCATTATTCTTTTATATGTTATTGACTTAAACTTTGTCGATGCTGAAACTACATAATATGTTGGAGACTGTCAGGATGTAAAAATGCAAGCTATCGCTAGGGAAGTGGCACTACAAAGCCTTCAGTGCCTCTCAGAATGCGGCCCACGGTGACATTACACTGTGGTTCTCTCACCTTATCTTGACCCAGATTTTCGTTCACTTGTAGCTCATTTCGCGGAGTTCAGTGACAGGAAGAAAAAAAACAACTAGGCTACCGCAGCTCCACATTCTTTCCAGAGCACTTTTTTCGTGATTAACAACATAGGCTAATACAGTGTTAATCTATTATTAGAGGATGAAGTGCTCGACAGGGTACAACAGAGAAGAAAGGTTGCTGGTTCAATGAATGCAGTGATAAGAAATAGGGAAGTGCGCTTGGAATTAAAAAAAAAAATCACCTCTATGACAGTACTGTGATATCAACTCAGACGTCTGGGAGCAAAGCTTGGACCTTGTTGGAAGGACACAAGTCAAAAGTGAGAGCAGTGGAAATGATTTATTTAATAGAAGCATGTAATGTTGCATAGAGAGACAGACTGACAAATGATGAAGTGAAGGTGCGTTGTAGTGTGGATATGGATGTGATAGAATGTGTTAGGAGAAACACACTGAGATGGTTTTGGCCACGTCCCATAGTGGGAGATTAACGAGGAGAGTGTATGTAAGTGAGGTGAGGGGGAGAGAGGAAGGGGGAGACCGTGAATGAGGTGGAGGGATGGAGTGGAGAGGTATATGAGAGAGGGGAATTTGAGATGGGGGAAGGGCAGCTTAATGACAGGGGACAGGGCGACACGGAGGAGATTTGTTTGTGGCCACTCTTTACGGGATTAAGGCGTCTGATTATAAATAAATAAATAGATAGAATACGGCCAAACACTTTTTTCGTGACTAAAAACATTTCATGGCGTTAACCCATCATTACGATTTAATATTTAAGACGGGGATGACAGTTTTAGGCCAAGTTAAAATCAGAAGACTACAAGAACACTAACCTTGCATTACGACTTCGGGGGGTTGACGACTTGCTGCTGGAAGAGAAGCAGATGACGGCACTTGTGTTACCCATGGATGGAGTGGATGGGATCTACAGTGGAGTCATCTAACTGGCTAGATATACGGAAACTCAAGGAAACTCACTTAACCAATCGCTAAGGAATTATTGTTTTCGATAATTTTAACAAGGAGGTATTATATCGCAATGGCACTTGAATTACGGAGACGGAAATTTATGTGTTCAGCACTTAATTTACGCAATTCTGTTATCAGGAAGTCACTATCGCACTGCTCAGATGTTTAAGTACATTATTTTCATAGATACGATGAGTTACCGTGGTGGTGGTATGTTACGGTGAGAGTGAGAAATGAACTGAACTAGTGTGGGAGGAGGACGACTGGTTTTGGTAAGGGCAGTATGTGTGTGTGTGTGTGTGTGTTTGAAGGGTAGACGTGGCTTGGGAAACGGGTCAGGAAAAGTGGTAGTCAACTCGTAGCGACTGAACTCAGAGTTTCCGAGCGTTTGCGTGTATGTGTGTGTGTTAACGTGGGCTGAGGAGCAAGGAGACTGGCTCACGTCGTGCAACTCGCTCGTTCTGGTGAAATCGTCAACAGCCTCCGGATTGGTGAACGGCCTAACACAGCGGCACAGCCAGACTCACGAAGTGTTGGATTCGCTATAGTGCGTTTTTTTTTTTTTTAATATGGCGCACACACCTAATCCTTTTCATCTCTGTTAATGATCAGTAGTAGTCAGATTAGAGTCGATTTTATAAGTAATCAAGGAGATTCAGTTCTGTCTAGGTTCATCGAACTTCTCGCAACCAGGGCTGCGGTGACCCAATTCGGTCAGGTGAAAACAAACCGACTATAACAAACTTAAATCAGTTCTCTGCGGAACTTTGGTAGAGAGAGAGAGAGAGAGAGAGAGAGAGAGAGAGAATGTGATATATCTTTTCCTCTACAGAAATGAAGAGCAGTTAAAAGTGGAAAATGCATCCCATGTTAGGTGTACGAGTTTATCTGTTTTCTGCGAGGATAACAAGGAATGGAGATATACAGTACTGTACAGAATTTCCCCTCGTTTCTAGTTCGTACTACTAAAACACATGTAAGCAGCGACAAGGAATCGATTGTAAATAATTATGTCCTTGAATCCCTCTCCACTTGATAAAGAGCTGGGCGGTGGACCTGCCTGGTTTTACTAACGCCCCTATCCCTCGAAAGAAGAATGGTAAACTCAACCTTATGTCAGTTGGTTTTACGTCCAACTGTTGCAACAGCAACAACAGTCCCTTCCTAACCGATGTTACAGGACAGAAGGGAATTAGTGATTGTCTTACACCATCGTCATTTCCATCTTTTATTTTAAGAAATTGACTACATGCCAACAACTATGAATGACATTTAACAACAGAACACCTTCATGGGAAGCACATAGGATGCTGAGATTCATTTATTATACAGTACTAAAAAATGAAAGTCTGTAGTTCATTCACCTTAACTTGGTCCTGATTTTCGTTCATATGTAACTTACTTTACGTAGCACGGTGTTAAAATATGAAAATGATAAGGCGTCTTCGTGACTAGCACCCTATTCTACTGCTAATCTGTCGTTATTACTGCACACTTAGTATGGAAAGATGTCAGTTTTAGGCCAAGTCAAAGTAGAAAGTATGGCTAAAGGGCGAGATCAGTATGGTGGTTGAATGCGTCCTAGGTCCCGAGTCACTCTCATTGATTTATTCATCATAGCTGGTACCACGGCATTGCTTGTACAAGCAGCAAGGTCGAGCCAAATCAGTCACCTTCTATGCATTGGACTCAGTACTATGCTCTTTTTATCTAACTTGAACTGCGGAAAGGTAGCTTTGGTCAGCAGTCTACTGGGTTCACGTTGAGATGAGTGGCCCGGTTACACAAACTTCCCTCAGTCCTCTCCCTATCCCCGAAAGGAGGGTGGTGGACTCTCGGAATAGGGCAAATCCAACCTCATGTCCAACGGGTTGACGTTCAGATGAGCCTGAGGTTGCAAATACGACAGGTACTTACTTGTAAACTTGGTCTGAAATGGCCATATCTTCATCCTGAATGCTTAATTATAGCAAAGATTAACACGACGTTAAGTACGAAGAAATGCCATGGAAAGAATACATAGACTTAAATCAGGGTCAAGTTATGCTAGTTTAGGGTTGGTTGAGATGTATAAGCTAAGAGTCATGTCATGGTGAAATGCAGGTGGTTAAGTTAAAGTAGGTTAGACTGGGTTAGGCCGTATCACGTTAGGTAAAGTCAGATTAGGTTAGGCTGAAGTAGTTTAAGGTAGGTTACGGTAGGTTGGGATGGATTTGATCACGAGACTCGTGCCCTGATGAGGTCGAAGTTAGGTTACTGTATACATGAAATTATATTATCGTAGGCTGGATTGAGATGAGGTAGATAGGGATGGACTAGGTTAGGACAGTCATGCCCTGGTGAGGTTGAGGTGTCAGTGGTGATCGTCGTATCCTCCGTAGTGATGCTTGGTGTGGTCGTCCTCGGGTTGTTTGACCCAGTAGCCCCAGGGAGCGAACTTGTGATAGCCGTAGCCTTTGGACGGTCCGCGATACACCTTCATCTGAACTCGACCGTGATAGTCCACGTGATCTGCAAGAACAAGGGCCACTGTATACTCGTTAGGTTATCTAGTCAGTTTGTTTTCATCCAGCGGAATTGAATCACACCAACAGCTTGAAAACGAAGTCGTGGTTTCATGAATTTCAGCAAACCTTGGCTATAAGATAGGAATAGGCCTTCTTGGTTACTAGATTTCAACTGTTCCGTCTGACTGCATTTGACCGTCAGCTAAGCTAAAGGGGATTAGGAATCTTGGTCGGGATAAGTACGCTATCGTTCTTCACACTTTGTCCCAGATATCGTCCTCATGCAGCTTCTTTCTCCTAAGTCAGTGGCAGAATAAGACAATACTACGGCTCTCCATCCTTTCCACAGCCCTTTCTTCGCGACCCACGTCACATTCAAATGCAAATCTCTTGCTACAGCTGAGCATTCAAGATGGTGAGACGGCAGTTTTAATAGAAATCTGAGTAAAATCACATTTTCTTAAGAGATTATTACTTAGTCTGATTCCTAAATATATTCTTGGATATTATTTACCAGCTTATCATGTATCTCTGGGCTAGTAGTTGCAACTCAAGCTATAATGAAACGTAAATTCAGTGGACTGCAGTCTAAACAGTCTCTTCTCCTGCAGTCCAGTATCCTCCTTACAAAGGACAGGAAAGGAATAGAGGGAAACTTTTATAACCGGGCAATGTAGCAGCCTAAGCATATCCGTACAGGAACATGAAATAGTACCCCTCTCCAGCCAGCTAGAATACGACCCCCAGAGACATAGGAAGTTTCTGTTACTCTCATTTTTCTTGTCTTTCATTCAAAAACTAATACAAAATACGGTATCTTTTCTATCGTAACTAAGATCTGTTGCAGTAGAATTCTGTTGGAAGGACACACGTCAAGACTCAAGGGTGAGATGAGTGGAAATGAATTATTTGAAAAAGAAGTAAAAGGGAGTTGTGTTGTGTGTGTGTGTGTGTGTGTGTGTGTGTGTGTGTTGTTTTATGCAAGGAAAAAGGAGCCAAAGGTCAGAACCCCATAAGATTGTTCCCTCCAGGAAAAAGCAAAAACAAGATAAGAGAGAGCCAAATTCAAGATATGTTCATTTCGAGATGTTTGGACACAGTGCATTAAAGACTGGAGGCCATAGGCAGTAGAAAATACAGACAGAAGAAGACAGTTCCAGAGCTGACCAATTGCATACGTGGAGGAATGGGGGTAACTGTTAACTCTTGCATTAGAGAGTTGGACAGAAAAGGGATGAGAACTTACTGATAGACGGATGCATGCAGACAGTTCAGAGGAGCAGTGACCATGGAAGTAGCGATGGAAATGAGACAAAGATGCAACAATGTGGCTAAGAGACAGAAGTTGAAGGAAACCAGTAAGAGGAGAGTTAATAGGACAAAAGCCTTTGACTCCACCTTGTTGAGAAGATCTGTATTAGGGGAGAGCTGGAGCTCCCGTTTCATCAGCCCTCAGGACTTGTTCCTGACCATCCTCCTTTGCTGAACTTTTTCAGCGTCTCAGTTACACACAGAGTAGACCAGCATGCTCTCCAAGTTTCTCTAACTGTCAACACCAAACTACATACACGCTACACACTACACTTCCTTTTCAAAATTATCTTCGAAAATGGCGCACAAAAATCATGCCTCGGAGTCCCCAGGGGGGGGACCATAAATGCCCCCACCATCCGCCCCTCTCCCGGTGACGACCCAAAGAGCTGCCTGGAACCACTGTCTGACTCACTCCTTCTTCATTTCTGTAACATTCGCGGCCTTTCCTCTAACTTTCACGCTGTCGAGCACCACCTCTTCTCCTCTAAACCTCACCTTCTCTTTCTCACTGAGACTCAGCTGTCTGAGGCAACTGACAGCAAACCCTTTTCTGTATCCTCCTACTTTCTCTATTCTCGTTTCAAAGCCAAAGGTGGCTGTTGCGTATATGTACGCAACGATCTATCTTGCTCTTGTGTTCCTGAACTTGATTCTTCTGAATTCTCTACTCTCTGGCTTCGGCTTTCCTGTCATTCTCTGACTAAATATATCTGTGCTGTTTACTTATCTCCTAATTCTACTGACTATCAAAAATTCTTTGACTATCTTACTTCTACGATGGAACACATTCTATCCATTTCTCCTTTCTCTGAAATCTCCATTCTAGGAGATTTCAATGTTCACCACCACCTTTGGCTCTCCTCTCCTTTCACTGATCCACCTGGTGAACAAGCCTACATCTTTTCTATCCTTAATGACCTAGAGCAGCTTGTACAGCACCCTACCCGTATCCCTGACCGCCTTGGAGAGAGTTCCAACATACTTGACCTTTTCCTAACAACTAATCCTTCTGCTTACACTGTTCATCTTTTCTCTCCGTTGGGCTCCTCCGATCATAANTCTGTCCTATCACCTACTCTCTTCCTTTTATTCATCAATGACCTTCTAAGCTGTACATCTAACCCTATCCACTCATATGCTGATGATTCCACCCTTCACCTTTCCATTCGGTTCCTGCAACGTCCATCTCAGCAGTTACTTCAACAAAAAAGGGATGAGGCTATGGCACACCTAATGTCTGACTTGGCTCGTATCTCTGATTGGGGTAAAAATAATCTTGTTATTTTTAATGCATCAAAAACTCAGTTCTTACACTTATCAACCCGACAAAATCTTCCTCAGGATTACCCACTAATGTTTAATAATGAACAGTTATGTCCTGCATCATCCTTGAACATGCTTGGGGTTTCATTCTCTCGGGATTTGTCTTGGAAAGAACATATTACATCTCTTGTGAAATCTGCTTCCAAGAGATTAGGTGTGCTAAGCCGATTCCGAACTTTCTTTACCCCTGCACAGTTGTTGACCTTGTACACGGGTTTTATTCGCCCGTGTATGGAGTACAACTCTCATGTGTGGGGAGGCTCCCCACATGCAGCTCTTCTCAATAGGGTGGAGTCAAAGGCTTTTCGTCTCATTAACTCTCCTCCTCTTACTGATTCCCTTCAACCTTTGTCTCTTCGCCGCACTGTTGCATCTTTATCTCTCTTCTATCGCTACTTCAATGGTCACTGTTCCTCTGAACTGTCTGCTTGCATCCCTCCACCTCTACGACGGGCACGTAGTACCCGTCTAGCAACAAACTCTCATCCCTTTTCTGTCCAACTCTCTTATGCAAGAGTTAACTGTTACTCCCAGTCCTTCATTTATGCAACTGGTCAACTTTGGAACTGTCTTCCTCTGTCTGTATTTCCTACTTCCTATGTTCTCCAGTCTTTCAAACGCAGTGTGTCCAGGCATCTCGAATTGAACGGATCTTGAATTTGGCTCTCTTTTGTATTGTTTTTGCTTTTTCTTGGAAGGAACAGTATGCAGGCCTGTGGCCTTTGGTTCCTTCTTCCTTGCATAAAAAAAAAAAAAAACATGAGAGTTGTGCTCTACACAGAGGCGAATAAAACCCATTTATAAAGTCAACAACTGTGCACGGATAAAGAAGGCACAGAGTTGTCTTAGCACACCTTATTTCTTGGAAGCAGATTTTACAAGAGAGGTAATATGATCTTTCCAAGATAAATCTCGAAAGAATGAAACCCCAAGTACGTTTAAAGATGATGCAGGTTTGAGTTGGATATTGTAAAAACAAATTAGAGGATACTCCTGCCGAAGATTTTGACGGGATAAAAGATGTTTAAACTGAGTTTTAAAGCATTAAAAACGACAGCATTACTTGTACCCAAATCAGAGATATGAGCCAAGTCAGATATTAGGTATGCCATAGCCTCATTCCTTGTCTGTTGAAGCAATTGCTGAGATGGGCGCTGCGGGAAACGAATGGAAAGGTGAAGGGTGGAGTCATCAGTGTAGGAGTGGGTAGAGTTAGATGTACAGTTCAGAAGGTCATTGATGACTAGAAGAGAGTTGGTGATAGGACAGAACCCTGAGGGACACCACTACTGATAGCTGTAGGAGAAGAACGGTGGCCATCTACAACAGAAGCTGTAGAACGACCAGAAAGGAAGCTAGAGATGAAGGCATAGAAGAACCAAAGAGGGCAGTTTGGAAATTAAAGATTTATGCCCGACTCGATCGAACGCCTCTGAGATGTCAAGTGCTAAGGCAAAGCTTTTGCCAAAGTCCCGAAAGGAGGATGACCAGGAGTCTGAAAGGTAGGTGAGATCGCCAGTGGAGCGTCACTGGCAGAACCCATACTGATGATCAGAAAGAAGGTTGTGATAGGAAAGGTGCTTTGAATTTTTTTTTGTCAAGAACAATATCAAAAACTTTTGAAATACTGGATGTTAAACCAATTGGGCGATAATTAGAGTGCTGGGAGAGGTCACCCTTCAATGGGACAGGCTGAATGACAGCAAACTTCCAGCAAGAAGGAAAGGTGAAAGTTGACAGACAAAGGTGAAAGAGGTTTGCCTAGGCAGGGTGTAAGCACAAGCACAGTTCTTGAGGACAACAGGAGGAATCCCATCAGGCCCATATGCCTTTTTACTATCGAGGCTAGTGATGGCAGAAAATACATCGATTGAAGAAATTTTAATGTCAGCCATGAGGAAGTCAGAGGAGAGAAGTGATGGAAGAACAGCGCCAGAATCGTCTAAGGTGGAATTGGAGGAGAAAGTCTGAGCGAAGAGTTCTGCTTTATCAGTAGAAGAAATAGCTACAGAGCCATCAGAATGGAAAAGAGGAGGGAAGGATGATGAGGTAAAGTTGTTGAAAAAGTTTTTGGCGTGATTAAGCCAAGGATTTTTTTGCATTAGTCACAGGATAAGAGAAAGGAAAGTACGCTTCCGTGCCCGAGAGAACAACCTTCGTAATGCGCAAGGCACACTCAGATGGCTCTCTGCCATGGGAACAATAATCATTCCAGGGAAAATCAATCGGTACCTCCACTGTACCACAACTGTCACTTCTTGGGAGTGTCCACAGGTCTTCCTGGAGCGGTAGAACAGGTTAAGGTGATAAGGTTTTGATCAGAGGAACACAACGGAGAGAAAAGATTAACGGCATAAGGAGAAGGATTAGTTGTAAGGAGATCAAGTATGTTAGAACTCTCTCCAAGGCGGTCAGGGATACGGGTAGAGTGCTGTACAAGCTGCTCTAGGTAATAAGGATAAAAAAGATGTAGGCTTGTTTGCCAAGTGTATCAATGAAAGGAGAGGAGAGCCAAAGGTTGTGGTGAACGCTGAAATCACCTGAAATGGAGATTTCAGAGAAAGGAGAAATTGATTGGATGTGTTCCATGTTAGAAGTAAGATAGTCGAAGAATTTTTCATAGTCAGTAGAATGTAGCGAAAAGTAAACAGCACAGGGATATTTAGTCAAAGAATGGCAGGATAACCGAAGCCAGATAGCAGAGAATTCAGAATATTCAAGTTCAGGAACACGAGAGCAAGATATGTTGTTGCGTACATAGACGCAACAGCCATCTTTGGCTTTTAAATGAGTATAGAGAAAGGAGGAGGATTCAGAGAAGGGTTTGCTGTCAGTCGTCTCAGACAGCTGAGCCTCTGTGAGGAAAAGAGAGTAAGGTTTAGAGGAGGAGAGGTGGTGTTCAACAGCGAGAAAGTTGGAGGAATGGTCGCGAATGTTGAAGAAATGAAGATGTGATTGAGACAGTGGTTCCATGCATCTTGCTTGGTCGTCACCGGGAGAGGAGCGGATGGTGGGGGCTTTTGTGTTCCCCCCCTTCCCCCAGGAACTCCGAGGCATGGTGATGAGACGCCATTTTTAACAAAATTTTGGATAGAAAGTGTAATGTGTAATATGTAATTTAGTGCTGACAGTTAGAGGAACTTGTACTGGGGGGCATGCCGACCTACTCTCTCTGTTACTGAAACACTGAAAAAATTCAGTAAAGGGAGATGGTCAGAAGTCAGTCCTGAGGGCTGATGAAACAGGAACTTTAGCTCCCCGTCAATAGCTTTCCATCGACTTTGGATGTACCGCCCTGTTCGACTGAAAATTGTTAGGGTTACTGTACCTTGAGATGGTTGTGTCATGTGTAGAGATTGAAGAATAAGAGACTGACTAGGAGAGAGAGAGAGAGAGAGAGAGAGAGAGAGAGAGAGAGAGAGAGAGAGAGTGTGTGTGTGTGTGTGTGTGTGTGTGTGAAGAAGAGAAGTAGTGAGTGGAAAACTTGAGCATGAGGTGGAGGGATGGGGTGGAGAAATATATGAATGAGGGTCATGTAAGCTGGAGGGAGGGTAGCCTGATGGCGGAAGAAAGGATGACACGGAGACGATTTGCTTGTAGGTAAATTCTTCTGTCTGAACACTTCACGACGTCCTGGTACTAACACACTAGTAAGTGAAAGATTTACCTGTTTTTCTTGGCCGTTACAGTTCTTCCAGCTTAAAATTATCCAACATGTTGTCCTTTTTTCTGATAATTTCAGGTCGCTCAACGACAGAAAAAATCATGTTTCTGCTCAACGTCCTTTCCATAGTACCTCTTCGTATCTGGCACCAATTACTATTAATCTCTTATTACAGCTCACTACCTCGGGCAGAGGGACGGCAGTGTTGGGCAAGCTGAAGCAAAATATAAATAAATAAATAAATAAAAAAGAGCATATTTATCCAAACTATTGTTACCATCATTTCCAGGAAGTATGCAGGATCGGTAAGTACGAAAAAGCAAACACGAGAGTGCATATTACTGTTGGTGTGGCCCCAGACTTAACTGTAATATGGACTCAGTGGCCTGCAGGCCTAATGTAACATGCCCTTTCTCCTTCAGTTCACCGTCCGCCACCCGGCTGTATCTGTACCACCACTTGAAGGCCTCACTTTCCAGTACCAGGGTGGAAATCGAACTCATTCACCATGACGGCATATTTTCCATTTTAATTACACTAATACCAGACGATTTTTATTCAACGATTTCAATCAGTTGTAGTACTGTAGCAGCTGATTAAGGCTTTAACCATCCCCTTCGGTTCGAAAAATTTCACCTAGGCTGAATAAAATCGTCTGACAGTAGCAAGTAAAATGGCTGATACGTTACCGAATTCAGAGACTAACAAGTTAATAATCTTAAATACTGGTAAAGCTTCAGTTTTAGCACTGTAAGCTATATATATTTACTGGGCATCCACCATCCACTCTCAGTGTAGTTTTAGGTGACTTTAAAATGGGTGACAAGTTAAATGGTCTTTTATAGCCCAGGAAACCATTTACTACCAACAGAAGGGTGATAACCCTAAAAGGAAATGGCCACCCGGTGGTCCCATCAGGGTGTATAACCGAGGGACAGCTGGAGTTATATTTCTCAGACAGTGTCTCTCAGAGAAGTGCGACTGTAATGTAATTGTGTCCTGAGCCTGGCTTCGGACATCTCTTCTCCTTATGGGACAATAGGGGATTATATAACACACATACATATTGTTGTGTCGTAGGATTAGGTTAGTGGTTTATATCCTGAAATGTTAGGAATATTCAAGAAATTTCGACATTCTCTCTCTCTCTCTCTCTCTCTCTCTCTCTCTCTCTCTCTCTCTCTCTCTCTCTCTCTCTCTCTCTCTCTCTCCTTAGGAATTAGTTCCTGTCAATATGTTATTGTGTATCGTTTATTTAAGTGCATTATTGCGCGGGAAAATTTGAGTTCTCTCCTATGTTCTAAAATATTCTGTACTGGTCTAGCTTGGTAGCGCTATGGGGTCTTTAAAAGACCGCCCCGCCTTATAAGAGTGGCAAGTAAATTAGGATGGGGGCACCGTGGGAGAGAGAACCGCAGTGTTTTGCTAGTTTATAGTCGAAAACAAAAGTCGTATTGTGAAATGTTGTGAAAACCTAAGCTGAAAGACTCAAGCTTTGGTCCCTTTGCTTTGTGTCTTTGCTTTGTGTCGTAGGACGGTTGGTAGCACTGACATGAGATACCATTTGCTCCAGTTGACGAAACTGTGGATGCGAGTATATTTATGGTAATCAAACAAAACAGATCTCTGCATTATATTGTCTCTCCGACTGCTACCTTTATTAAATATACTGTATATGGGGCGTTACTCAGTTGGTCTCCTTTTTACCGGCATGTCAGCGGTATTGCAATTATTCATTTAGCTAAATAAGCGTCTAGAGGTCAATTCTCCATCCCAATTTAACTGCAGTTTAGCATATTAGGTAAATAATTATGATCTGTAACTGTCTTTGTCAGTGTTATCAGACAAAATTGCCCAAACTGTGCTACTGATATGCTACTGTACGCTGTTAATCGAATGTTGTAAGAGTGGCGAACTGAATCCCACAGACTGGAGTTCGAACACATAATCCAGAAGACCGAAGTCTACGAACAGTTGTTTGTGAGCTCCATTCTAGGTGTAATTTATCTCTAAGTGTAAGCACTACTTGCAGGTGTTGCCATCCATCGTTGTGATTATTTCCTGGTCTTGAGTGGGACGGTAACGCAAGGACAACCTGAACGATGACTTTTTGTTGCGCTTTCCTCCCGGAAGAGCCTAAGGGCCGTAGTTTTAAACTGTGGGAAGGCTTTCACCTTGCCCTATCCGTATCTTTTGATAGTCTTAAAAGGATAGCGTTCCCTTGGGAACAGGAAAGGATTACCTTGCCATAGTGTATTGGTCCAGTACACTATGCTGAGGTAATCCTCTCCCGTTCCAGCTATCCTTTTAAGACTACCAAAAGATACTGATAGGGGAAGGTGAACGCCTTCCCCTATCTACGGCCCTAATCCATCTTTCTGCGGCCATATATGCATTCAATGATTACACCATCTGTTCGGGAGATCATGTCCCCTCTCCCCTCTCTGGTAGTTGGATGCATGTTTCCTGCCCTCCCTACACCAAGGTAGGCTATATACTAGGTCTGTTTGACGTTTATTGATAATAAACGGCCAGACGATCATTGCCTGGCCGAATATAGTTCGCATTTCGTCTCCCAGACGCAACAATTCTCGCGAATCGATATCATGGCTTCGGAATTACCTGGTTTCATTCATACCGTCAGTCCATCAGCAACAGATATGAAGCTTGAGGAAG
Organism: Birgus latro; assembly: GCA_018397915.1. Taxonomy (NCBI): domain Eukaryota; kingdom Metazoa; phylum Arthropoda; class Malacostraca; order Decapoda; family Coenobitidae; genus Birgus; species Birgus latro. The sequence goes on along the minus strand of JAGKTI010008215.1, from coordinate 12,131 downwards.
TCAGGTGAGCCAACCACGAATATGTTACTGTAGCAGTGATCTTACAGTGTTTCAAGTGTTCCACTTAATCTTCGGACAAAACCGCAACACGATTCCTGTCTTTGATTGTATTGTACCTCAGCTTTGCCTAAAAAAAAAAAAAAAAACTAACACCCTGAAGTGTTGAGCGGCCTTCGATTAACATTCTGGCCAAACAACACGTCGTGCTAGACGTATCCATGAACAATATTTCAAACATTTTAAGGAACAGTGAGGTAGACTACTGGATACTCCTCGAATAAACTCCATGAATTTTTTTCTCGTGTTTTAAAATTTTTCCCATAGCGTTGCCTGATGGTTACTCGTTTTGCTCTAATCTGGCCCAGAATTCCCATTTATGTCTTTAATGTACGGTTGGAAGAAGAGATTAATGTTAGATTATGATGCTAGCAACAAAGAAGTGCACTGGAAAGGATGTAGAGTGGCAACACTGTCTTTTTCTACCTTCAGGCTACATGAGACAAGCTGCAAAAGGACGAAAACCTAGGCCAAGTTTGAGTAAAAACAGTATAGTTGGTCAGAATGGCCAACTCGGAGGGACAAATTCAAATATGTTCGAGCCCATCCCCAAAATGTTGCTGGACGTTTTTCAATCATGTGCGGACATCATGTAGAATATCCTGTTATTTTACTCCAGCTAACGGCAGACTATTTTATTCAACAGAATGTTCGCCATAAGAGCCTTCCCCTGTTCATTTTCTGAAAAAAAAAAAAAAGTTACATGGGTACTATTCTAAATGACTGGATATTTCGTAACACCACTTCTTTAGCGATTTATTTATCTGCATTGCTCACCGCTGTCTTCTTGTGTTATTAATAGAAACTATGTCAATATTTAAGCGATTATAAATAACACACGAAAGAATATGAACGTGAATTATGCAAACCAAATCGTTAATGAGGTGCTACGAAGCCCTAAATGCCACCCACAATGCTCGTAGCATGCGAGAGAATATTACAGTGTTATACACAAAATAAATAACCGAGTAAGAAATACTAGAAAACCTTTAATGCTACCTAGAATATAAGTACTGTATTATACAAATGAATGCTAAAGTGCAATACACAAAATAAATCCCTGAAGAACAGATGCTACGAAACCTCCAGTGCCACTTAGAATATGGGCCCTTGTTTTACCTGAAACAGCAGTGGGGGAGGTCGTACTGTACATACATGTGAGAGAATGTTAGAGTGTAATAAGTAAAACAGGCCACAAGGGATGATATGCTACGAAACCTCCAATGCAGTCAAAGTGCGGCCCTTTATATTTTACCTGAAGCTGCAGCAGCAGCGAGGTCGTCTATGGCAGCTGTCAGCACTAGAGTAACCATTGCCATCACTGCCACCATTAGCAGCATCGCCTGCCAACACAGAAAAAACATTTAATCACTTCACTACGAATCTGGAGAGGGGGCCTTCATGTGGTGGGATGATATAACCGCACGGTTCCACTGCCCGTTTATACAAACGTCCTCCGGTTTTCTCCCTGTCCCCCGAAGGCAGGATGGTGGACTGTGGGAGATGGACAGCATCAGCCTACAGTTCACTGGATTCACATCCAAATTAGCCTAGGGTTGCAACTACGATTCTTTTTTTCCTTTTAATAATCTTGCTACCCACAAACAATTTCATTCAGTTTAGTAGAGACTTTCGAGTTGGAGTTATACTGTATATAGTCTTAGTAATCACTTTTAGTACCAGAGTTCTTTATTTTGTTGAAATAAATCGTTCGATGATGGCAAGTATAAGGACGTCACCAGGCTTTAAGGAGTAAAACAAGTCTGGGTTGGATTAAATCAGGCAAAATTAAGTCACGACTTAGTTATGTTACGGTTGTTACATTATGATACGAGTATCAACCTGTAATTCATCTAGTTCATCCTTTTGCAGCTTATTTCCCATTTTTCAGTGGCAGAATAAGAATTGTTATTAATCTCTGCAGCTCCTCTTCGTGGCTAGCATCGTATTCTAGTGCTAATCTATTGTTACCACTTAGCTTTCACGATGACGAGATGGCAGTTTTACGCTATTTTTAGTGACCACAGTAAAGTTAGGGTCAGGTTGCCCCACTAAGTTTCCTTGCCAAGACTACTCGTATCTGAAGTCTATCAACTAATTATGATTCTTCATTCTACTATCCGATGATGTAATAAGATGGTTTATTCTTGCTACCGCCATACGATAATATTCAAGTTAAGGGAGGTTTCTTGTAGTGAAAGGAGTTCATGAAAGTTTTATCTAATCCCTCTAGAACGGAATAAATCTCCCATGATCTCAGTAAAATCGTCTATTAGTTGCAAGACTAAAATCACTTGTCTGGCCTGAAGGGTTAAGGGAACAACGAACATTTTCTGTACTCTTCACTTTAACTAGGCGAAATACTGTCACATCTCCATCTTGAATGCTGGGCTATAGCATGAAAATGAAACTATACTGTGGTACTAGTAACGAACAAGTGCTATGGAAATAACTCGTACTCTGCAAGACTTCAATAGAGCTACAAGAAATAGACTGCAAAAGGACTCCGTCAGATTGAGGTGAATTAATACTTATGGAAACAAAGATTGTTACGATTATCTGGAGAGATGATCATGTGCTTTGTTCACGTTTTCATCTCATGGACCTGGGCCAGTTCCATACTTTGAATACTAAGTTGTGATGTCATGAAATTTGATGAGCTTTAGTCATGAGTGGGAGTGAGTCTCCTTTGCTAGTAATAACATTCATCCGTTTAGTCTAACACTTGGCCGTCAACTGAGGTTAAAGGGGTTCGGGATCTTTGCCAGGTTAGAAAATACGCACCATACTAAAAATATGCCTATTCATGGCCTATCTTTAATCTCTTCGCTAGAACAACGTATTTTTCATTATACTCAGGCTACCACCAGACGATTTTGTTCAAGGCATGAACATAGGATTGTGAAGGGGTCGATGAAGGGTATTTCTAACCCCTCCAAACCGATTTTGTTCAAGGCATGAACATACGATAGCGAAGGGGTCGATGAAGGCTATTTCTAACCCCTCCAAACCGATACAGATCCTTTAAGTCGAATAAACTTGTCTGAAGTAACCAGAATGTGCATTTACTTTGACATGACAAAGATCCCAAATCGTCTTTCAACTTGGTCAAGAGCCAGGAGTAGCCAGACCGGAGGACAAATTTCATGAAGTCACATAAATAATGTTCATCGAATTTCACGCAACCATGGTTTAGTATTCACGCTGTGGCAGTGGTTTAGATCGCCAGATATAAAAAAACTAACTGTAGTTCAGTAATTGGCAGCATATAAGTTTATTCACGCTTAAGCTAAAAATAAACTGATCGAGTGCAGCTGATGCTTCAAGACGATTTATTGAAAGAAATAAAATTTTTAACATACATATCCATACCATCAGACTCTTTGGTATATATTTAAGTTCATATATGACCTGCTCATATTATGTTAATTCTAGTATACCCACTCCAGCTCAGTCTGTATCTTACTGTACGTCTTCTTTACGATGTACAATATGATGCAGGTCAAAAGCAACATACTGTATAATGTAGCTCCACTGAATAAGACAACAGTATTTCCTAGGATAAATGTTGTCCTAAAATGTACAGGAGTTGCTTCTATTCTACCTTTAATACTCTATAACTTCATGGCTATAGTTCGTTCACCTGAATTTGGGTCATGCTAGTACTCTCGTTCTTTGGCAGTTTATTTCACGTAGTTCAGCGTCAGAAGACAATACTACGATGTTACAACCTTTCCAAGACACTGTCTAGTGTCTTGTAACTAGTCTCATATTCTAGTGATCATCGTTACAATCTGGCATTGAAGAGAGAGAGAGAGAGAGAGAGAGAGAGAGAGAGAGAGAGAGAGAGAGAGCTATTTTAGTCAGAGTGGAAGGAGGATAATTAGTCAAAGTTTGTATAAAGCTGAGGAGAAACAGCATCGAACATAACTGCATACAGCTGAGAGAACCGATTAAGGCAGGTTTGTTCTAGCCTGACGAAGATCCCTGAAAACTTTCAGATCAGCTGATGGCTAAATAAGTGTCTCACACTGGAGAGTTGATTTGACTTGCACCCACGAAAATTAATTTTTTACCTCATGATTAAGGCTCGACTTAGTACTGAAACTATGAGAGTGGCCCATGGTGAGAACAAACCTGCTATAGTGACTTTCGTTATTCTCCTTTTAATAGCCAGTTAACTCATAATCAGCTATCCAAAGGTTGTATAACGACAAACAGCATCGACCATAGGTCGTATCCTAAGAGGCTTTGGAGATTTCCCCACACATATTACTTAACGATTTATTCGTGACAATAAACCTCAGTATCATTCGTTGTGTTACTGTAGGTCGATATTAAAATGAGATAAAAGTATGTAAGATAAAGTTCATGTGTATTATGCAAAGCAAATCGCTAAGAGGTGTTACTGACAGATCAAATATCATGCAACCACTACTTAGTTTTCTGGTTGTGGAAGCTTACAGATCTAATATCATGTAACCACTACTTAGTTTTCAAGTTTGGAAGTGGTCCAGTTCCGTCATATGAAAACAAATCGGATATGGCCTACTTACTGATCTGCCCATCATAGCAACGGAGGCACAGCTCTGCTGGTGTTGCCGTCAGGGTGCTTTCTTCTCTCTCTCCGACTCGTACTCTTGCATTTATAGCCATCCACCGTAGCTAATCCCGTTCAAACGCTCCTGATTTTCCCGAACGATTGCTTCGCAGTTTGTTACAGTCATGTGTTTTTTCTTAGATCTTGCATAGAAACATGACTGACAAATAAAGTACCTAACAAAGTCCCCCATATTTCGACATGTAATCGTCACTTTATAAAGTAAGATTCCTACTTCTGCTTCAGGTACGAACAGACTGAGGTAAATGTGGCCCTACCCAAAGGTCTCGTTGTCAAAGCAGAAGCTTGATACGAGTATATGAGGAGCAAGTGCTGACATGGGTATTTCTTCAATATTTTGTCGATTTGTTGTGACTCTTACATAAAACTCCAAAAGGGTTGCTAAATTCCGAAAAAGGGATCACCGGGTCTCGAAGACTACTAACTGCCTCGCTCTTTACTGTAATGAAATGTAAGCTTTTCAGTTATATATTCCCAACTGTACAAGATATGGAGGATTAAATGAAATATCTGGCCAAAGGCAGACAAAGAACAGCAAGGTAAACAATGATCTTTTCACTCCGGAGAAATCAGTAACCAGTCTTCCGGAAAACCGAATTGTTGGCAAGATAGAGAGGCATGGAAGAAAGTGGTAGGGGAACTAACAGGTTAAATCCTTTCTCCACCCTTTAAATAGCTCGTTCATTTTAGTTCATTAACCTCGTCCCAATCTCCTTCACTTTTTCAAAGATTGTGTATCAAGTGCTTTTATTAACATAGGGTTTTTTTTTTGCTTTTTACCTTTTTTTTTTCTTTGAGAGAGGGGGGGGGTTGATGAAGGTGATTCGAGAGGTAAGGGAAAAGAAGGGGAAGGGGAGATTGTATGTTTCTCAGTCTCCCCTAACGTTATCTCTCCTCACCCACCCCTCTTACCTTCTCTCTCTCTCTCTCTCTCTCTCTCTCTCTCTCTCTCTCTCTCTCTCTCTCATGATTCATACAATTTATGGAGCTTTAATTAAACCTTGCCCCTATTGACACAGCGCCAAAATAATATAGTGACTTCTTTGGGCATTAGGATTAATAGCTTACATTGAATTAAAGACCATAAATATCCTGTAATTTTTTGGTAATGATCCTTTCAGTGTAAATTATCTATAAGCTCTCTCACACCCTCGCGTTCGAGACAGACAAACAGACAGACAGGTAGATAGATAGATAGATAGACAGACAGATAGATCAGACCTTTAGATCGGATAGCTTTACTTTGTGGCATACTTTCTAACAGGCAGCATGTATAACTAGCCATTGGAGATATTTCATCAAAGGCAGCATTTTCTGTGGCTTAGGAGGCTGTTAAGTACCTTTTCCTCTGTGATTTATTTTGCGAATTACATAGTCACATCCTTCTATTTAAGATTATATTTAGTTCCATAGTTTACACAAATATCATGAACGTACCAACTGCATAAGTAAGGATGAGGTGCATAGAGTCTCCGTAATCGTCGAGAAAATGTGCTTGTATCGATTTATTTATTTCAGCTGCTCTGCTGTGTATGTTTTGAGCTGACGAAGATCAAGTTAATTCTTTTCAGGTCAGTTGATAGCTAAGTGTACAGTGTAGTAAGATTGGAGGGTCTGTTTGACTAACAGCCAAGGAAACTCATTCCTACCTAATAAATACGAATTGTTGAATTTCCTGCAATCCCGATTTACCATTCAAGTTGTAGCTTCAGAGTGGCTCAATTTCGTCAGAAAAAAAATAAAAAGGCTACTTATTCTCGACAACCTACCACCACCAACCACTTAAATAACCACCAAGATACATATGCAGTAGGCCATTAACGCAGACATCACTATAGCTGTGAGATTTCAGAAGGTGAGGTTCTAAGATCCAAACCTTACTTCACACTTTTTCCTAATATCAATTTCATACTATCAAATAGCTAAGCAGCTTTGCAACGCCTTTCCAGGAAGGTGTTATTGACATTGATTATTGCTGTTTTCCGAACGTCTATATGGATAATTTTTGGTATAGACTTATAGTAGTCACGTTTGTTGGTTTGAAGTGTTAGATGCTCTTTCCAATCTTGAAGATTTCTGCTATACAAGGGACGCAGGTTCTGTACACGGTATATGTACTGTACTACACCTGTAATACGGCCCGACAGAGGCAGCAGCTTAGGTTACCTGTTGTCGACGGGTCTGCTCGGTTAGACAGGCAGGGAGAGTCGTTGTGACGATGTTTCTCTGTACACTTAAACTTATTGCCTGAAAGTTTTTGATGATTGCTAAGACAACTGTAAATGACTTTACTACTACTGGTGGCATTACTGTTGTGGAATTTACACCTTTATTGACGATTCAAGTTGGCTGACTTTAAAATAGCAGTTATGATGCTTGTTCTGAAGCCATATCATGTGAACACTTTCAACATTAAAGTGAGAGAGAGAGAGAGAGAGAGAGAGAGAGAGAGAGAGAGAGAGATTAATTCCCCGAGCTAGACCCAGGAGGGCACGAATTCCCGACCCATCGGTCTTGAGTCAGACGCTCTACCACTGAGCCACCCAGCCCCCAAGAGAGAGAGAGAGAGAGAGAGAGAGACAGACAGACAGACAAACACAGAGAGACAGACCATTTGTGGTGGGTGGGGGGCCACAAGGTCCACCTGTGTCTTCTGTCCGTCCTGAGAGTTGTGTTGATGTGGGTGTACTGGAGTACCATCAGACTATATGGTAATGTGGAGTGAAAGGAGAATGAGCGACTGACCAGGAAAGTGTGTGTGTGTGTGTGTGTGTGTGTGTGACGTGTAATGGGGGGGCGGACCGAGAATAAATTGGAGGGATAGTGTGAAGAGGTAAATGAATGAGTGTCCTGAGTTAGGATGAGAATAGGCTGAGGGCAAAGAACAGGGTGATAAGGAGGCAATTTGTTTGTGGCCACCCCCCTCTGGGATTGGAGTCTGGTTGTAGTTAAAGTGACAGTCTTGCGATGTTCACCAAATGATATAGTAGAGATACGACTAAGGTTTCACTTTCCCGATTACATGATGGAGAGGGGACGCCTTCATGTGATGGCACCAGTATAACTGTGCAACCCCTCTGCCTTATTATGCAAATTACGCTCAACTCCCCTCATCCTCAGATGGGGGGAGTTAAGGGTCATTTGCATAACCCAGTGGATGCAAGGACAGCTGACAGCTAGACGCTTTCAACAAGGAAGAACAACAACAGTTGAAGGAGGAAGAGTACGCTGAGCTACAACAGCAGAAGCGTGAGGTGAACGAAAACGTGATGCAGTGCAGGCAGCATGTAGAAGACCAAATTACTGAGGGAATTGTAATGGAGTGCAGACAACATGTAGACGACCAGTCGAAAATAATTAGTGAGAGAACTGAGGCTATAGAGAAATGTTCCGTTGATGAGCCTCAGATTAGTGTACAGGAAGCATATATAGATAGATAGATATAGGGGACACTGTATGATGAATCTTGAATTCCAAGCATCTAAAGGTAGCATTACAGGGATGAATAATCAGAATGGAAGTTTTGGGCCTTGAACTTAATTGTGATGCCCCAGTTTTTACGCCCCAAACCAGTGAAGTGCATGAGTATAATGAGGGTCCAACTAAAAAGAAACTTCAGGAATCTGACGGCAAAGTACCTTGGGAAGCTTACCACGTGCAGTTTGAGTTACTTGCAGATCAATATGGTTAGGATGATAGGCAGAGGACAGTGCAGTTTGCTACTAGCCTCAAGGTGTAATGAGGTCTATAAAAGCCCGCGCTGCCCGCTGGTAAAGCAGGGCTCTGTTTGGCTCAGTGGTAACGTGTGTGCGTTTGGAGCGCGAGGGCTTGAGATCGAATCGCGGCCAGACCAGTGATTGTGTTTCGTTGTTTCAGTTATTACATTTGTGGCAGTGGTGGGATGTGAGGCAAAGCTTGGAGGGCAATGATGTTGCTGGTTAGCTGGCAGCGTCCTAGTCCTTACATCCCAGGGATGAGCTGTACGGTGTGGTCCGCAGCGTCCCCAGTGATGGTCTCCATTGCTACGCTACCGTGTGTGTTGGAAACTCACCAAATTAATCACCAAGCGGAGAAAAGAGCGATGTAATGGGGTCTATAAATGCCCACGTTGCCCAAAGTGGAGATCCTTTGTTTGGCTCAGTGGTAACGTGCACGCGTTTGGAGCGCGAGGGCCTGAGACTGAATCTCGGCCAGATCAGTGTGATCAACTTGTTAAGTTTCGTTGTTTCAGTTATTACAAAGGGTGCCAAAATGGAGATTCTTGGCCAGATCTCAGTGGAGGAGGGGAACCATTTTCAGTGCCTAGTAAAAGCGCTGGAGTGCAGATACAGGACCATGTACCAGACTTTTGTGTGTGTGTATGTGTGTGTCCGACTCTGGGCAAAGGCCTATTCCAAGGCCCAGTAGTCCTCCTACACACCTCCACATGTCACGACTTCGACGCTAGCACCCACCGTCCATACTGAATACATGCTAGGGTTGTCTCATACGGGATCGATGTACTGGTATTAGCGGGAGTATTTTTACATGTCGACGGGTCTTCTGGTAGATCAGCAAAGTCTGCCTTTTTATGAAATTCAAATCCTTAAATTGTTCCCTGCCCCAACCAGGATTCAATCCTGGGTCCATTAGGACTGCAGGCCTCCTCTCTACTGATTCAGCAAGATTCTGGACCCGTGTACGGGCTCGGGGCGAATCCCTTCAGCAGCTTGCTCATGACCTGGAGACTATGGCACACAAGGCATACCCTGGAACAGCACCTAACCCGTTGGCTCTGAGGGGCCAGTTCATTGGTGCGTTTGCAGTGCAGAGTAGAAAGTGCAAGTGTAGCGGGCACAACCGAGAAGCATGCAAGAAGCACTAGCCAGGGCTCTGGAATTTGAGTCCTACGTCACATCCAGTCCATCCAGTTTGCAGGCAGGTCATAGTGCAGAATTCAAGACGAGAAAGGGTCAGATACATGACACGGAGAAATTTGGTGGAAGTTGCTGGTATTGTGAGAAGTCAGGACATAGGAAAGAGAACTGCTACAAATGGAAGAGAGAACAGGTGAAGATCAATGTAGGCTGCTTGTTCTGCGAGAAGCCAGAACACAAAAAGGAGGATTGTTACAAATGGAAGAAGGAACAAGAACAGAACGGTGCAAGGAAACTTCTGATTGCAACAAACGGGTGTTGGACATGTGGTGAGGTGGGACACTTCAGTTCTGATTGTCCAAAGAAGAAAAATGAGGATAAAAAAGAAGGCTGCAGAAGACAAGAAAGAAGCGGAAAACTAGTGAAGGCTGGTGTTAAGGGGCAACAACCAGCTGGTTTTTCCCAAGTAGCCCAGCACCGAGAAAATGCAAGAGAACCGCTATTGGCAGTGTGCTAGTAGACGGAAGAGCAGACAGCAAGAGGTGTTCCCTGATGATTGATTTAGCCTCAGAGCAGACTTTTCTGAGGCCTGACATGTTTCGTCATTGGTATCTGCCTGAGTCATCAGAACAATTGTGTGGCGTACCTGGGCACCGCTCAGAACTGAGAAAACCTTTGGATGTCCAGACTGAAGTGGCAGGGCAAGAGGCTACGCTTCCAGTCTATGTGGCCGAAATGGAGGATCCTTGCCTTCTTGTTCTGGACTATCTGATATCCATTGGATGTAAGCTGGACTTCTGCTCCATGAAGCTCAAGGTCCGAGGAAAGTCGGTTCTGTCACGGAAGTGAGACGTACCAGTTCTGGTGGTGAGGTGAGGGCGTTGTGCACTAAAATGATACCCCCAAGATCAGAACCATTGCTCCAGTGCAAGGTGAGTGGCCCTTTTATGTTTTATTTAGGTGATTGTTAAATTATGTAATTTGATTTCAGTTTGTATGATAGAACACTTAGAGTGCTACGTAATGTAAAAATCCTCTGGAAGACTGTGCTGTCTCCGACTTGGAACTGTCGTCGCTAGGACCACCTAGGACTATCTGGATGCGAGGAAGGTCATAAAAGGAAAAGGGAGAAAATAGAGGAGTTTCAGTTTTGTTTTGTTTGTGGCCTTGTGAAGTTAGTGTAGCTCTGGAGTTGTGATACAGACAGAAAGACAACGACCGTGAGAAGCCTGTGTTATTACGTCGCCTGAGTTGGTCTTTTGTACATTGTAAGGCTGACCTTGAAGAACGGTTCACTGGGCGACGTCCTTCTTACACTGAAGTACTGCTGTTGGAGCCTGTAGCAGTGTGATTATCTATGAGTGTTGTCCCAGATGATTGGCTGAAGAGTATAATTGTATATGTGTACAAGGGGAAGGGTGATGCCCTGGAAAGAGGAAATTATTGAAACATGAAGCTTTAGTATCAGATAATGAAGATAATGGAGAGAGAGTTCTAGAATGCATGATTTGAGAAAGAGAAATGGTGAATACAGATGAAATGCAGTTTGGGGTTATGCCAGGCAAAGGGACCACTGATGCCATATTCATTGTTCGACATTTTCCGGAAAAATAATTATGTAGGAAAGAAAAGGGATCTGTACTTTGTTTTTGTTGACTTAGAGAAGGTCTTTGACTGAGTCCCTAAAGAGGAGATGAAGTGGGCAATGAGAAAGCTTGGGGTCGAAGAGTGGCTGGTTAGGGTGTTTTTGGTTATATATGTGGGTGCACTCACCCAGGTAAGGATGAATGGATATTTGAGTGATGAGTTTTCCGTTTACGTTGGTGTGCATCAGGGGTCAGTTTTGAGCCCCTTGTTGTTTATCATGATACTTGAAGTCCTTTCACGTGACTTCAGAAATGGACTTCCGTGGGAGATGTATGCCGATGCCTTAGTGTTGATTGCAGAGAATGAAATGGAGGCAGAGGAAAGATTTTGGAAGTGGTTATGGTATGGGACTCAAGGAAGTAAATGTAAGTAAAACAAAAGTGATGGTATCTAAGGTTGGTGGCGATAATGTCAAAGAAGAGGGATGGTGGCCATGTGTGATTTGCCTCAAGGGCATGGGAAGAAATTCTATCTTGTGCAGTATTTGTGACAAGTGTGTGCATAAGAGATGTAGGGGTATGAGTAAACTGCGGGTTAATGCTGATTTCATGTGTGTGGTGTGTCGTGGAGAGCATGTGGAGATTGTCAGGCATGAGGGGATTGATCTTGCTGGTGAGTCTTGAGTGTTTCGTCGTCGTCGTTTTCGTTTTTGAAGGCTCCAACATGCTTGCATGTGTCGACCTTGGTCACCTAATGGCGGCTTTCCACGCTGCTCGATCTCTGGCAGCCTCCCTATTAAGTCCCTTAACCCTTAAGTCACATTTAATGACCTCGTCCCATGTCTTTCTCGGTCTACCCCTCCCAACCCCTCCCCCAATATTAACACTTCTCACCCTCTGTACCCAATTATCATCCCCCATCCTCTCCATATGTCCAAACCACCTCAGCCTACCTCTCCTCATCACAACACCAATACACTCCAGTCCCATCCTACCTCTCAACTCTTCTAT
>JAGKTI010008214.1:0-19814 GCA_018397915.1 Birgus latro | reverse complement strand
ACCTCTCCATTCCATCCCTCCATCTCATCCTCGGCCTCCCCTTCCCTCTTCCCCCCTCCACCTCACTCACATACACTCTCCTTGTCAGTCTCTCACTCTCCATCCTCTCCACATGGCCAAATGCCCTCAGTGTGTTTCTCGTGACGTTTCCTATCACATCCACATCCACACCACAACGCTCCTCTTCCTCACTTGTCAGTCTGTCTCTCCATGTGACTCCACATGCTCCTCTTGAATAACTCATTTCCACTGCTCTCACTCTTAACTTCTGTCTCTCCAACAAGGTCCAAGCTTCACTTCCATACGTTAGAGCTGGTATCACAATACTGTCATGTAATAGCTTTTTCACTTCCATGCTCACTTTCCTGTTTTTTATCACTGCTTTCAAGGAACCAGCAACCTTCCTTCCCTGTTGTACCCTTTTAAGCACTTCACCCTCTAAACTTCCATCCTTACTCATCACGATACCCAGGTACTTCAGTGCACTCACATTTTCCATTTCCTCTTCATCCAGCCTCACTGTACATTCATTGACTTCACATCTTTCGAAGACCATAACTTTACTCTTCCCTACATTCTCATTTAGATTCCGTTTCTTACACACACTCCCAAACTCATCCACCGAGCCTTGAGGCCCCCCTTCGTCTTCATCTGAAAACAACAGTAAAGGGAGTTTCCAAACATTGCCCTCTCTCACTAGGGCAGCTTCAACATCTACTGCCCTACCTTGTATCTCTTTTATAACCCCATCCATATACAGATTGAACAACCATGGAAACATGACATCCTTGTTTCAATCGGACCTTCAAATAGAAAAATTCAGTTAGTTCACTATCCACATGCACTGCAGCCTTAGCACCCTCATACATACACTTCACGGCCTTCAACAACTTCTCATCTACTCCATATATTCTTAATACTTTCCACAATCCTTGTCTATCCACCCTGTCATATGCTTTCTCCAAATCCATAAAGGCCGCATATAACTTCTTTCCCATCTTTAGAATCTTTTCCATTAAAGATATAAGGACGCATATCTGATCTACACAACCTCTTCCCTTCCTAAAACCTCCCTGTCTTTCTCCAACTAATTTTCTGTTACTTCCCTATCTCTGTCAATAAGTATTCTACCATATACTTTCCTATTACACTAAGAAGACAAATGACCCTGTGATTACCACACACTTCTTTTCCCCGTTTCCTTTGTACAGGGGAATAATTATACCTGACTTCCAATCCTCCAGGACTCTACCTTCCTCCCAGGCCAATCTGCACATCTTCCACATCCATTCTACTACTGTCTCTCCCCCATGCTTCAGCATTTCACCACACACTCCATCAGTTCCTGGGGCTTTCCCCACTTTAATTTTCTTCATTACTTCCACAATTTCCATCCTACTAATTTTTCCTCTCCTCACATTCCTCCTACTCCCAGCCATTCCTTAGCCACTTATACTTGCATTACTTTGATTCTCTATGTTCAGCATTTACTTAACGTGTTCTCTCCATTTGCTCACTTATTCTCCCTTCTCGACAAGTAATCTACCATTTTTATCTTTCACTCTCCAACTAACTTCCTTAGCACCCTGTCTAACTTTCTCTACCTCTTTCCAGAACATTTTTTTTTACATTCCCTCCACTTTACACTCAAGTTCCATCCAAATTCCTCATCCACTCTCTCCTTACTCTCTCCTACTAATCTTTTCACCTCTCTTCCTCTCTACATATAACTCTCTCTTCCATCTCTCAACTTCCTCCACACCCATTTCTCATCCACTCACTATACGCTTTTTTCTTTTGTGCCACAGCCTTTCACACCTCTTCAGTCCACCATGCTGTTCCCTGCATCCCCATTCGTCTTCTCTTCACCCCACACACCACCTCACATGCTGCACAGATTTTTTCTGTGAATATCTTGCACATACCTTCCACATCCCCCATCTGCTCAAATCTATATTTACCTAATCGCTCCTCCACTTCCCTCTTATCTTCTGCCTTTTTTCCATCATCTTGTAACTTTTCCACCCTCCTTGCATGAAGGACTTCCTCCTATCCTTCCCTTTTTCTCTTTCTTCATTTCCTTTGGACTTTGATTCTGACCACCACCAAGTGGTGGTCCGAAAGTCCACTCCCTCAGCCTCTATATACTCTTGCATCTATTACACACCTTCTCATCCTCTCATCCACACACACATAATCAGTCATTGCCTTCTGCTCATTCAGTTCACCAACCACCATTCTCAACACTCGCCATGCATACCTATGGATCATTTTGTGTCTGAAGAGGGTATTAGCTATCACCAACCCCCTCCCGGCACAAATGTCCACTAAAGCACTGCCATTGTCATCCATCTCTGCAGGCACACCCCACTCACCCACTACTTCATCCACCTTCATATTCCCTACTTTTCCATTCATATCTCCAATCAAAAATACTCTCTCATTCCTTTCAAACTTTTCCAAGCAGGTTTCCACATCTGTCCAGAACTCTTCTCTCACTCTGCTTGCACGATCTTGTGTTGGCACATACACGCACACAGTCGCCCACATTTGTAGTCCGACTTTCAAACTTACCCACACAATCGTTGAGCCAACAGATGCATGCTGTCTTATATTCTCCTTCCATCTGTTACTCACAGGAATACACACTCCTTCTTTTGCCCTTTCATTCTCACCTACTCTCACACATATACCTCATCCGTACTCCATTTGTCTCACATTCTCCCCTCTCCATTTAGTTTCAGTTAACACACATACATCCACTTTCGCACCCTCAAGCACCTGGACAATCTTTTTTTTTCACCTCATCATTTGCTTCCCTTACATTCCATGTAGCTATCCGTACCATGTCCTTTGTTCGGTCCATAGTCGTCACCTTTTGCTCAGTCTTGGTCAGAGGCTTCTTGTTCGTATTTTTTGTTAGTTGTTTTCCAGGGAGGGGCACTGGCCCTCCGCCAACCTACTCTCTTAGATAGCCTTTAACTATTATACCGGAAATCATTACATCTCTATAGTATTTTCGTCAAAATTTCTTTTATATATTTTTTATATCCTTACTCTTTTACATTCATAACTTTCTCCTAAACTGTACATACACTTCGTTGTGATTTCTTCGCTAAACATTACCTCATTATTTCGTGTTTGTCACAGCCACCGCTTAACTGCTCCTTTCATGCATGTTTTCCCCTTCTACCCAAACCCGACTTTCTTTCCATATCCACTCCTCTGATACAGTAACACTCATTTCCATCTATTTTCTTTTATATATTCATGGTACATGCCATTTCCTAAGGCCTGCAGTTATTTATAGGTTTTAAAAGCTCTTGGGGTAGAGAAATGCTTCAGGGTACAATTTTATCTTTATTGTGAATCTCAAGAAATAATCTGCATTGGTTTACTGAGAATATTTTTACTATTTTTTTTTCATTAAAACCAACATACTTTTCTCCAGTGTGAGTGTTTGATTGAAATAGGTTAATAATTTAGCAAAAATCGTAACCAATCAATTCACTTCCTTACCTTTGGAAACTTTTAACTAATTTTATCCTACCTAATTTATCTAAATCAGCTTATTACTTTATTGTCGTGCTAAAACGAGCTGCATTTTTCAGTCAGGAACGTAAGTGATTGCATTCATTTGTTGATACTGATGAAAAATTGCTGTATTCTGTATTTTATCCATTACTCTAGCTGACAGTATATGGGCACATGAAAGCTGGTGGAACTTAGCAAATGTAACCCGTTTGCCATCACTGACCCAACTGTGATATCTGTAATCCTGTTATGTAATATAATGTTGTATGTATATTGTTCTTGTACGTTATTTATTTATTTCGCCTCATACGTGGTGAAAATGCAGTACTATACTCAGCGAAGTTCTTGCTGATTTTCCCTGATTATGTTAGCAACCACTGCAGCTGCTGCCTGAATCAACTTTAACTTAAACTGCAAGTGATAAACTTCAAAAAGCACCTCATAAAAAAAAAGGCTAATTTATTTCATGTTTTTTCAATGCTAAGATTGTTACACAAGGATATTGTTGGACTGGAGGCAGGAGTTATTGGGTTGCCCCCACATATGATGCTGCAGCACTGAGCTGGCTGACAATCTTTAAGGTTGTTGCCGCCCAAAAAATCTGTTAAGAAATTACACAGATACTTTGAAATGAACTTGGGTGCGTAATTTACTATCATACTCAATTATTGTCCGCCACGTCGCCACATCACCAACCGTGAAGTTAGGTTTACTCTCATTCGTTTGCAGGAACGTTTAGTCTTGAATTCTTGTAACATTTTCTAAACAATTCTGTATTTCTCACATATTCTTGCTAGCCAAGGAAAATTCCTGAATTATTACCTGCTTATATCTTTCCGTTTCATTTGTGAAGGCTCCAACATGTTTGCATGTGTCGGCCTTGGTCACCTGATGGCCCCTCTCCATGCAGCTCAATCTCTGGCAGCTTCCCTATTGAGCCCTTATCCGTTAGATCAAACTCAGTGACCTGGTCCCAGGTCTTTTTCGGTCTACCTCTGGCATCCCTATCCCTAACATTAACACTTCTCACTTTCTACACCCATATATCATCCCCCATCCTCTCCATATGGCCAGACCACCACAATCTACCTCTCCTCATCACAACACCAATACACTCCAGTCCCATCCTACCTCTCAGCTCTTCCAACGTAAACCTAGACTTCCCAGGCCTCACACTCAGGGACGCATTACAAATCCACCTAATCTTTGCTATTTCTATGTTTGAGCCTGTGACTATCCTCTTCCTTTACTGCCCAAGTCTAACTACCATACAGCATTATACTCCTAACAAATGCCGCATAAAAAGATCCCTTAGCACGGAGGGAGAGCCCTCTTAGTGTCAGGAGAGACAACAGCTCCCTGAACTTCTTCCAACCATTCCTCACTGTAGCCACAGAGCTAGCTCCAGCCCACATCCAGCACATAACATGCCCCCCAAATAACAAAACCCTTCTACATACTCTAGTGCCACAAGCAGGTTCAATCCTTTCACACCTGACAATCTCCACATGCTCTCCCCGAAACACAGCACACGTGAAATCAGCATTATCTCGCATTCTACCTCTACTACTACTACCACTACCTGTACATCTCATGCACCCACTTTATCACAAACACTGCACAAGATGGAATTACTTCTCATGCTCTTGTGGCAAATTGCACATGGCCACACTCCCCCTTCTTTGACAGTACTGCCACAAGCCCCAGATACCATCACTTTTGTTTTAGCTGTGTTTACTGCGAAGCCCTTGTGCCCCATACCATCTCTTCACTTCCTAAATCTTTCATCCGCCTCCCTTTTGTTCTCTGCAATCAGCACCAAATCATCAGCATACAACATCTCCCACAGGAGTCCATTTCTGAAGTCACGTGAGAGGGCTTCAAGTACCATGATAAACAAGAAGGGGCTCAAAACTAACCCTTGGTGCATGCCAACATTCACAGAAAACTCATCACTCAAATCTCCATTCACCCTTACCTCGGTGCGAACACCCACAAGCCCATAACGACCCTAACCAGCCACACCTCTATCCTAAGCTTTCTCATTGCCCGCTTCACCACATCTCTAGGGACTCTGTCAAAGGCCTTCTCCAAATCAACAAAAACAAAGCACAGTTCTCTTTTCTTTCCTATATATTTTTCGTGAAGCTGTTGAACAATGAATATTGCGTCAGTGGTCCCTATGCCTGGCATAAACTCAAACTGTATCTCATCAATATTCATACTTTCTGTAATCATACCTTCTAGAACTCTCAATTACCTTCATTATCTGGTCTAAAAGCTGTATATCTCTACAATTTCCTCTTTCCAGGGCATCACCCTTCCCCTTGTACACATTTACCATTACACTCTTCAGCCAATCATCTGGGACAACACACTCATATATAATCGTATTTATCAAGTCAGTGACCAACCCCACTCCTATAGCTCCTGAGGCTTCCAAAATTTCAGCAGTCAATGCAGACACTCCTGCTGCCTTCCCCACCTGCACCCTGCTCATTGCCCCGTTCACTGTAGCAGTGTCAGTCAAAGGCCAAGGGACAAGCACTGGATATGCTGGCTCCAAGCCTTCCCTATCACAGTCAAACTCCTCATTCAACAACTGGCTTTAATACTCTCTCCATGCATCTTAAATATCCCCACTTTTCATTACTACCCTTCCTTCATAATTCTGCACACACTGCTCACCTATGATGTCCCTATCTTCCTTCTTCATCTGATTTGCTACCTTAAATGTCATATTCTTCCTTTTCACACTTAGACTTCGCCCTGTAAACCTCTTTTCTATCGCTACACTTGGAAGCCAAGTATTCCTCTTTGTTATCACCCTTCGTTCATTTCCGGAAAAGCATTCTTTTTTTCTTAACTGCATCTTCTACACCCTCATCCCACCACCATGATACTTATGTCTTGGGGGGACCCCATGTCCATCCATACACTGAATCAGTAACTCTCAAGAGGTTGCTTTTGAGGGCTCTGTATTGGAAAGTAAAAGTTGTTACAAGAAAGGTGAGTTTCTGGTGACGTTCATCAACCTGCCCAATTCCAGTGCCATTTTATGCCCTAACCAGGTGACTAACACCTGGCGTAAACAGAAATTTATTTGTGGTACGAAAGACAGGAACGCCAGACGTTCACGTTCGTCAATACCGGCGTTTGGTTTTTGTAATAAGGCCCTTAGAGATAGATCCGTTCATTGGCTGGCAATGAAGTGGAAGCTATAGGTAAATTGAAAGCTTGAGAAAAAGCCGAAAATGAGTGGAAAAAAAGAAAAGAAAAGAAAGACTGTACCTCATATGATGCATCATCAGAATCGGTTACAGTTTTAACTGTGGTCGAAGGAACTATGTGCAGTATGTCAAGGATGTGACCTGGATCCCTTTGTATGTGGAACCATCAAAAGGGAGTAAGTAAATGAGCATGGTAAGCTAAAGTTTGGGTGGGATGGGATGGGAAAATTGAACAGTGGGGCTTGAGTGGGAATGTATTATTTATTTCAATGGATATAGTAGGATTTGTGGCTTCAGTATGTGAAGGTTTATTGTAAAATATCCTCAGTTTTTTTGCGGGAGGGGGAGAGGAGTAAACCCTGGATTTGTGGTGGACGGTGGAAGGGACCACGAGAGCATACCTTGTGGAAGTGGGTGTTGTTGGATGATGGCTTGAATGTAGTGAAGGATTATATTGATGTTTTCTCCAACAAGGAAAATATAACTCGTGGATGATTTGAGAGTTTTCTCCAGCAAGATTAAGACAAACTGGCATCGGTCTCCTTTTGCTGTGTTTTGAGATGCAGGAAGATAGCCGTAAGTAGGTCACATGTGCTGAAACTCTCTCTAAGAGGGTCAGATATCAGATATATGGGCCCCTAAATACATTCATGCCATAAGCATTTTTTAAATTCTTACTGAGAGTGTATTGTGTGACGATAGACTCCCGATACATATTAAGATTCATAATACAGTATTCATTACTATATTTTAGTTTGAGTTCTTACGGTTGCGGACGATAAGATCGTTCCAGTTTCCGATCGAACAGTTATGAAACTCAACTATGTTACTCTTTAAACTTTGCTGGAATCCGCAGCTTGCCTTTCCGGGCTTGGAAAGTCAGTAATTATTGTCTCGTTATTAACTGTTATGAAGTACAGTAGATCGGTATTTATGTCCATAACTGTGCCATGTGCATAATAATATATTCAGTTTTCAGGAGAAAGGAAGACTAACGATACCCATGTATTAACGATCAAACTCTTAATCTGACATCGACTTAGCATAAGAAACATCGATTTTAAGATACCAATCCTCTCCCTCCTTCCCCCCTCTCAGCTCGTCACAACAGCCACAGGTACAAGGATGCTGATGCTGCCCGCTACCCACTCATCTACAACTATCAGCCCACATATGCCAGCAACCACCTCATATACTTCTTTAAGTAAAGTTGGGGAAGGGAAGAATTGCTTGAGAAAGAACGGAGTTACTGTTACGAGACTCGCAAGCAACACACAGAAGAAGGAACATTTCACAAATAACGATGACAGAATAAGAGGCAGGAAAGATATCACAAGCAAGAACCAAAGTGGAGAGAGTCACGAACGTGCTCTCTCTCTCTCTCTCTCTCTCTAATTGTCCTTATAAGACAAAATCTGGTATATATCTAATTCCATATTGTGAAGTACTTTAATCACGCAAACGTTCTCTGTTAAGTGTTTATTAGAAGAGTTAACACAGACACATCGATAAATAGACAGATAGACAGATAGATATGTTTATTGACCACAGCTTACAATAAATCGGGTATTACAGAAACCATAATACATGCATATAAATCACCGTTGCATAAACTTGAAAAGTAATAGATTTCCGTAGTCCACTAGAAAGCCATGAATTATAATAGAGTACAGCAGCAGTCCATGTAATCTAGTACCACCGGTTTCATATTCGCGCAGTCGGTGTCTAAACCGACAACCCTACTGGTTTTGCACAGTGAGGATGGTGGTCATACACCCAGCAGGACCAAAAACAAGACCTGTCAAAGGGCGGATTTCTTTACGAACCAACAACCATCTAGCAAGACAGGTGGAGCTCATTAGCCTTGGTTAGCAGTCCACCTAGGAAAAGGAAAACTCTGAATGCAATCCTGGGTTTCTGGTAGTGGTAGTGTCCTCTAGTTTCGTCCAAATTTAATCACTCTTCAAAATCGGAGAAAAATCAGGGAGCCCTGAGGGTCCAGTCACTACCCAGGACTCCAGCCTAATGAATAGGTTCCTATGGCTGTTTGGCTGGCGTGAATGAGCCAAGTAAGAGGGTGGAGGTGGTAAATTATTTTAAGAGCACTAAGTATGTCGTGATGGCACTGTGAAACGATGATGAAAAGATGTGAAGTGGAAGAGTGGGAGGATAAGAAATGTGTATGGTCGGGTACAAATGCGTGTGGGAGATGAAATGAAGGAATTGCGTTGCTGATACTTGATGAGTAGTAGAGGATAATGAAAGATTTCAAATGTGTCAGCTTGAGACGTACTTACAGTTTATCTGTCAAGTTTCAGTTCAGGGGTATGAAAGTGGCAGTGATTGGTGCCCATGCATCTTGTGATGATGGGGGTGAGGCCGAGAAAGATAGGTTCTGGGATCATCTGGATGAAGTGGTAGGACAAATGGCCAGAAGCCATAGTGTTTTTGATGATTGATTTGAAAAGGGGAATAAACACTGGTCCTGTGGGTAATTTAATGGATTGTTTTGGAGTACCAGAAAAGAATGATAATCGATGGCGTCTGAAAGCCATGTGTCAGGAGAGGAGGATGTGCATTTGTATCTCATATTTTAAATACAAAAATGCTTGCAAATATACATGGTATAGAGGGAACAGAGACAGTGCTAAAATGACTCTGACTAATGATTCCAATACACAAATTTATGGTTGGGAGTGTCGTGGATACTAGGGCGGTGATAGGACGATGTGGAGGCCTCTATAACCAAACTGAAATGACATGGGTAAAGAAAGAGAGGACTGGCTAGGGCATAAGACCAAAAGTGGAAAGAAACTAGGAAACAGAGCCATTGCAGAGGAATACCAGGTAAAAGTAATGTAGGGGTTGAAGGCAATGAATTAAGAGCAAATGAATCAGGACAACTTGTGGTATGCATAAATATAGGGTGTGATTAGTTACTAACGCCAGAGTGGTGCGTGGTGTCGCAAGGTTAACAAAATAGAGGTGATGGTGGTGGGGTGAAGAGGTTGAAACAACAGTGGAGGTAAACAGGAGGAAATGGTGAGAATGGATGCAGCAATGGAGCGCAAATGAAACAAGAAGTGAATACACTGAGAGTAAGAAGCATGAGAAAAGACTAATAAAGATGAAAAATTAGGGATAAATGATTTTGGAAGAAAAATAAATGCAAATTACGCTGTAAATAGGAAAATGTTCTGCAAAGAGATGTTCAAATGTTGAAGTGAAGGTCGAAAGAAGCATGAAAGTGTAAGGGAAGAAAGTGGAAGAATACTAACTAGTGGAAGTGACGTACGGAGCAGATGGAAATATATTGAAAGGCTGATGAATGGGAATGGTGAAAGCAGAACGGCTGTAAAAATGATTGGTTTTAGTGGTGTGCAGAGAAGGAATGTAGAGCCAGGAAACTTAGCACTGACGGAAGTGAGGAATGCTGTGATGCGGCTGAAGAATTGAAAAGCAGCAGGGATTGATGAAATACATGCAATGCTTATTAACTGCAGTGGAGAGAGTGGAATGAAATGTTTGTCTAAAATATGGAAGTAGGCATGAATGAGTAAAACTACACAAACAGAATGGATGAAAAGTTGTGGTTGTACACTCACAAGCACTAATTTATGCTCAGGTGTGTCCTTTTCCTACCCCTGTATGCCCAGGGAAGAGAAGCTGGGTAGAAATGAGCTCCACCCTCCTCTACCCCAGTTCTCAACCCTCCCCCATTCCTCTCCCCCCCCTCACCTCCCCCTCACCTCCCCCTCTGTCATTCTTAACTGGTAGTTGCATCACAGGCTGACCTCATACTTAACACTCTTGGTCACATTACTATTCCACAAACATAAAACACCAGGATATGTACAAATTATATAACTCTCAACACACTGCAGCATGAAGTTAATGCCTTATATCGTTGAGAGTAACACAAAACCGATAACAAGGGCCATCCAGACCTCTTGCACTGATCCCATTGCTTTACACACATACACACACACACACACACACATTGACAAGCACACACACGAGTGCTCATACTCAAGCATGCACATGCACGCGCAGGGAAGCGCACATTCAAGCACGCACCCTTACACATGTATTTCTCTCTCTCTCTCTCTCTCTCTCTCTCTCTCTCTCTCTCTCTCTCTCTCTCTCTCTCTCTCTCTCAAACACACCTACAGAGAGTTAGCATTACAGACAGGCAGTGACGTTAAAAGTGGGCCACATACAAACATGTGCATATGCAAGAGCGAGAGAGACAGACAGAGAGAGTGTGAGTTCGTGCATGTGCGCTTATGTATGCGTCCGTGTGTGTATGCATGTATTCTTGTGTGTGCGTGTGTATTCTTGTGTGTGCGGCCAGATTATGTCCCATCTGGCCACACTATGGGGTGGTTCTACTACTCTGCGGCCAGATTGTGTTAGGAAGAATTCCGCCACCGTATTCCCTGCGTGTCGTAAAAGGCGACTAAAAGGGGTCAGGGTGAGGGGACTAGGGACCCCCTCCTCGGTTTTTTAGTTCCTAAAGAGAGACAGGCCAGAGAAAGGGATGGGGGATCGAGTTATCCCCGTACCCTGAAGGTTGGGTCTATGACTGTGCGTGGTTGTAGTACAATTGAGGCTAAAAGGGAGGAGATTGGGAGAATGTTTGTGAGAGGAAAGTTGGATGTGTTCCTTTGAGTGAAACAAAGATGAAAGGGAAAGGTGAGTCTACTTTTGGAAGTGTGAATGGAAGATTGTCAGGTGTTGATAGAGGAAGGGCAAGAGAAGGTGTGGCCTTGTTAGTGAGCCCGGAAGTACAGCAGTGTGTGATTGAATGGAAAGAGGTGTCATCGAGACTGATGTGGGTGAAAGCGAAATTTGAACGTGAGTTGTGGGTATTTGTAAGTGCATATGGGCCTGGTAGTGAAAGGGATGAAGAAGAGAAGGAGTCTTTCTGGAATGATGTTGATGAGTGTTTGCAGAGCTTTGGAGCGAATGTGAATGTGGTAATGATGGGGGATCTGAATGCTAGAGTGGGAAATGTAGCAGTTGAAGGTGTAGTTGGTATGCATGGTGTGCCTGGAAGAAATGAAAATGGGGAACGAATGATAGGTGTGTGTGTTGAGCGAGAGATGGTGATTGGGAATACCTTGTTTGAGAAGAAAGATATTTATAAGTATACATGGGTGAGACAGGAGGGTGGAAGGGTTGTTGACAGAGCATTGATGAACTATGTGGTTGTTTCCAGGAATGTAATAGGAAGATTGTTGGATGTGAGAGTTTTGAGAGGGGAGGGTGGAGGTATGTCTGACCACTACCTGGTGGAGGGAAAGTTGAGAGTAGGTAAGAGATGGGTGAGATCTAGTAGAGTTAGGTGTGGCAGGGAGGTTTTGAAAGTGAGTGAGTTAGATAAAAGAGAGAAAATGATAGAGTATCAGGAGAAATTGAGAGATCAGTGGTATGCAGTGAAAGATCAGGAGAGTGGCAGTGTGGAGGAGGAATGGCAGTTGTTTAAGAGTGCTGTGGTGGGTCATGCAGAAGAGGTGTGTGGTGTGAGACGAGTGGGTGGTGGTGTAAGGAAGGGAAGTGAATGGTGGTGCGAGGAAGTAAGTATGGCTGTGGGTGAGAAGAGACATGCATATGAAGTGTGGTTGCAGAGGAAGGATGAGGTGTCATATGAGAGGTATAAGGAAAAGAGGAATAGGGCGAGAAGGGTTGTGCGCTAAAGTGGCAGCAGATGAGAGGTGGGGTAGGCGGATGACTGAGAATTTTCAGGAGAATAAGAAAATGTTTTGGAAGGAGGTGGAAAGGGTGCGAAAGGGAGAGTCTGAGAAGGAGGAGCGAGTAAAAGCAGAGGATGGAAGGATGTTAATTGAGATGGATGCAGTAAGGAAAAGATGGGCGGAGTACTTTGAAAGATTGTTGAATGTAGAGGAGGAAAGGGAGGCTGAGATTGTGGCAGATGGAAGGGTGCAAGGAATAGATGTGCTGGGAGAGTTGAATGAATCCTTGATCACGATGGAGGAAGTGCAAGAGGCAGTAAAGCAGATGAAAACAGGGAAAGCTGCAGGTATGGATGGGTGTGCTGTGGAATGCCTGAAGTGTGGTGGAGCGACTATTGTTGACTGGTTAGTAAGATTGTTGAATGTGTGCTTTGTGCAAGGTATGGTGCCAGTTGACTGGGCAAGTGCTTGTGTGGTCCCATTGTATAAAGGTAAGGGTGATAAGTATGAATGTACTAGCTTTAGAGGTATAAGTCTGTTGAGTGTGGTAGGTAAGGTGTATGGTAGAGTGTTAAGAGAGTTAGAGAGGGTACAGAGGGAGTGATTGGTGATGAGCAGTGTGGTTTTAGGAGAGGGAGGGGATGTGCGGATCAGGTGTTTGCTGTGAGACAGGTGTGTGAAAAGAATTTAGCGGAAGGTAAGGATGTGTTTTGGGCATTCATGGATTTAGAGAAAGCATATGATAGAATTGATAGGGAGGCTTTGTGGAAAGTTTTAAGATTGAATGGGCTTGATGGCAGGTTACTAAAAGGAGTGAAAAGTTTTTATATAAATAGTAGAGCGTGTGTAAGAGTGGGAAATACTGTGAGTGATTGGTTTCCCGTGAGAGTGGGGCTGCGGCAGGGATGTGTGATGTCGCCTTGGTTGTTTAATATTTATATGGATGGTGTTGTAAGGGAGGTGAATGCAAGAGTGTTAGATGGAGGACTGAGTCTGGTGAATGATGGTAGAGAGTGGAATCTGAATCAGCTGCTGTTTGCGGATGATACTGCACTGGTGGCCGATTCAGAGGAGAGATTGAGACAGTTGGTAGAGGAGTTTGGAAGGGTGTGTGAAAGGAGGAAACTGAAAATAAATGAGAATAAGAGTAAAGTGATGAAGTGTATGAGGTTGATAGATGGTAGGAGGATGAATATAGTTTTGAATGGTGAGTTGCATGAGGAGGTTGAGTGTTTTAAGTATTTAGGGTCACATGTTGCTATGGATGGAAGAACAGATGCAGAAGTGAAGTTTAGAATGAATGAAGTTGGAAAGGTGCTGGGAGGAATGAAAAAAGTGTTTGGATGTCGTTCACTCAGAATAGATGTAAAGAGAAGGCTGTATGAGGGTGTTGTGGTACCGACTGCGTTATATGGGGCTGAAACATGGAATATGGGTGTAGCAGAGAGGAAAAGTTTGAATGTAATGGAGATGAGGTGTCTGAGGAGTATGTGTGGAGTGATGCGTATGGATCGAGTGAGGAATGATGAAGTGCGAAGGAGAACTGGAATTGTTCGGGAGATGGCTGATCGAGTTGAACAGAGGGTGTTGCGATGGTTTGGGCATATGGAGAGAATGGATAATGACCGATTGGTGAAAAAGATAAATAGATCTGATGTGAGAGGTGTAAGGCTGAGAGGAAGACCACGAATAGGATGGATGGACAGTGTGAGGAGAGCGTTGGATGCGAGAGGGTTGTCTGTTGAGCAAGGAAAAGTGGCTGTGTGTGATAGAAATGAATGGAGAAAAATTGTGAATGAATAAATGATGACGCAGCCCTGAGGGGATATTCTCCTGCTTTTTGTCTGATCAGCTGATCAGGTCAGGTGCAGGTAAGGGGCTGGATCCATTATGATGTGGCAGGGGTAAACCAGCTTTGCTGTCAGGCCCTGCTGCGGATGTCACTGACTGCACTGTGTAGTTGACCCTCGTGCGGTGTGGTGCGGTGAGGATCTGTCCCTTCTCCCCTCTGGGGCTAAGATGCGAATGAATGTGTATGAGTGGATGAGTAAATTGGTAGTGTGTTGACCTGTCTCGGCTACCTCCCTTTTCTTGGGGGAAGCAGCCTAGGTATCGTTTCGTTTCGTTTTTGAAGGCTGCAGCATGCTTGCATGCGTCGGCCTTTTTGGATTGGAGCGTGTAGCATTTTATGACCGGATGCCCTTCCTGATGTCTACCAATGACCCTTGGGTGGATTCGATCCTCCAACCCTATGGCCAGAGCGGAGCGCTCTAACCCACTGAGCCATGGCTGCTATAGATAGATAGATGAATATATATATATGTGTGTGTGTGTGTGTGTGTGCATGTGTGTGTGTGTGTGTGTGTGTGTATGTGCATGTGTATGTATTTGTATTAGGGGTGATCTGATTGAGCTCTACGAGTTATTAAATGGCATAGAGAAGTTCTAACTTGACTGTATAATCAGTTTTTGTAGTAAAGGTAGAACTAGAAGTATTTCACTTAATCTCAACCGGTTCCATTGTGGAACTCAAGTGAGGCAGCATTTCTCCACCAATAGGGTAATCAGCACCTGGAATAGGCGGCCAGAAGATGTAGGAGGTAGTAAATCATTAGGAATATTCAAAGCAGCTTATGACGTATTTTTGGACTTAGGCAAACCCAACAACTCTAAGTACTCTAAGTATAGGGTAGCTGTATTGGACATGCCTTCAAATAAAGGATGGACTAGATGGTTCGTCTTCCTCTTCTTTATACACATTATGTATGTATATGTGTGTACTATATCTTACCAAATATTCCAAGCTCTCACAGGTAATTTAAAGGAATATTCATTACAATGCCATACCTAACCAAAAAGATGTTCTTGTAAAGCTAGCCTTAGATTATCTGGATTGCATGCGTGAATATTGCCCATGCAAGATTTCAATAGATAGTCAATAGTACTTTTGTTAAGTATTTGGTCGATGTCGAATATTTTATAGAGTACAGCAATTTCACAAAAGTTATACACAATGTCATATCTCTATATAACAAAAGAAAAAATAAAAGAGGACTTTCGGCAATAAAATCATAAGGAAGCTTTGTTATGAAGCATGTATAAATAAGATTTCTACTCTATATAGGTTACTCGTACACTCACTGCTATCACTTCTTACAATAAAAATACTAAGCTTCAGTAGCATTATTAATATTCTTTACAGTGTCGGTTTTACCTAGCTTAATGAAAAGTATTATCATCCTTGTCAGCTGTATGTGTTGGCAGAGAAATAGTTATAAGGTGGCTGTTAATAAATATAAGACTAAAGAACGAGATAGATAGTAAGGACGACAGGAGCAAGCGAGTGGCGAGGCCGCAGTGCGACTCATCCTGTGACGTTATCAATCTCACACCCAGGCCTTCACATAGAGACATCCTTGACTGTATCCTGTCCTCTTTCATCACTTACTTTCTACCTAATTATTGTTTTTACTCTGGCATCTATCCTCAACTTCACTCGTTGGTAAAACTATAGTTGTCTGCTCCTCATCAGTACTATAACTACTCTTGTACATGAAGCGCTCATCCACACACGTACCAAGACCTTTAATGTATGCCATTCCACACTTTATCATGGATTCTTTCCTTCCTCCATGTATAACTGTGTGTTAGTTTATGCTCTGAACCAAAACATTCAAAATATTAGTCACTGCTGTTGGTTCAAAACTATCAAACACCCTAAGAGATGATCCATTATGGACCTCCAGATAGTGAGAGCTATAAACTGTTATAGGAGAGAGACTATACATGCACTGAATACAAAGTAAAATTGCTACTGCAACCCCAGGCTTATCTGAATATGAACCAACAAACTGAAGGCTGACGCTACCTTCTCTTTCAGTCCACCAGTCTCCTTGTAGAGGATAGTAATGGAGTTGAGGAACGTTTTTATAACCAGACAGCAGAGCTACCAAAGGAGTTGAGGAACGTTTTTATAACCAGACAGCTGAGCTACCGAACTGTATCTGGGCCATTACGGGAAGGCATCCCTAACCATCACCTCACAACCCAAGGTAAACCAGACAAACAAGCCTCCTTAGAAATGTAATATATCACTACCACATATCAATATAAGAGCGATGCAAATAGTCATTTACGAGTAAAAACTTGCTGTTTTTTCACACCTCCCCTGAAATGGCACCAAGGCTCGCCATCACAGCCATTCGTTGCCTCCCATACCCCCCTGGAAATGCCTAACCATCACCGCCAGTATCGGCTTGCCCTGTGGATGCACTCTCAGCCTCACATAATTATTGTCAGCCGTAATTTCCTTCACTGGACACGTTTTCAGCAATAAGCAGTTACTGTGAGGGGTAGTTTCTTTCTCTTGACTCTCCCGCAGCCTCTCCTCACCACAGTCAGCCACATGGTACCTAAAATTCACCTGTGTTCATGTCAAAAGCAGTACAGTTCCGCTCTCCAAGGCACCGATAGGGGTGGCCGTGTGCTGCAAGACGTGAGTGGGGACGACGATCCACTTCTGGAAAGGGGTTGTGTTCCTGCAGCTGTCAGTGTCCTCCACACAGATTACCAGATGCTGAATGTTAGGACCTTCACTTGTAATTCTCTCCAGCAAGGAGAGTATGTTTTCATCCATGTTTGTTTGATTGTTTGTTAGCAGGATTACTCAAAAACTAAAAGAGAGATTTGGACTAAATTTGGTAAGTAGATAATCCATGTCCCAGGGAACAAGCAGTTAACTTTTGGCACCGGCCCCTTGGTGGAGTAGTGGCTAGAACACCCCGATCGGAGTTACACCCGATTACGAGAATTTTGATCCCCAAGGGATGACTGGATATTTTTCTCTCACACAAGGAGAATATGTTTTCACCACCGTTTGCTTGCTTGTTTGTTTGTTTGACTGTTAGCAGGATTACTCAAAAACTAAAAAGGAGATTAGGAGATTAGGACCAAATATGGTGGGTAGATAGCCCATGTCCCAGGGAACAATCGATTAATTTTGGGGACTGATCCGGATCGTATTATAGATTCTGGATCCGTAAAACACTTGTTGTGAAACCCTAACCAGTGATGAGAAACCTTAACCCATCATGAAGAGTGGTTTGGAAATTATGTTGCCCTTGTCTGAGAGATGCACTCTACTGAATACCCATCTTTTTTTTTTTTTTATGTGTCCGACTCTGGACAAATGCTTCAATACCTGCTCACGAGACCCAGTAGTCCTCCTACATACCATACACCTCTACAGTACATGTCACCACTTCGGCGCTAACACCCACCGTCCATATTGAATACAAGCTAGGACTGTCTCATACGGGACTGGTCTATTGGTATTAGCTGGGGTATTTTTACATGTCGGCGGGTCATATGGTCGATCAGTAAAATCTGATTTGTGAAATTCAAATCTTTAAACTGTTCTCTGCCATCTAGCTGTTAGATGTGATTAATCTGTATTCCACATCACATAGTGTAGTCAACAGTGATACAAAACAGTCCAACATATGTTAGCATCAGATGCATCATAAATAATCGGAGAAAATGTTGGGGAATGTCCACTATTTCACGCACTCATTGTTAACAATATGCCCTTCAGTCCTTTGCTTCCCTGACTTATCAACTAAAACAAAGTGCCCAGCGTTATCCGAATGTAATACATTGTAATACGCTAGTCTAATAGTATCAAAAGCGTTTTTTTTTTTTTTGTTATCCCATATCGCTCAGACCTTGTAAAGCGTCCCTGTGGAAAATAATGCAATCTGCCATGAGTCAGAACGAAATTAATAAGTCTTCGCTTAAGGTTTATGGATTTATTCGGGAATTTTCCTAATGGGCTAACCCTTACAACAAGATTGACACTATTTGGCCATTAATTTTTTTATGTTACTGGATTATTTTTAAAGGCTTCGAAGTGAAGGCTTAAATCTGTCCTTGAATAACTCCATTGCGAAATATCTAACAGAAATGAATGTAATAGCCAAAGGTAACACGAGAGAAATGAAAATGACGTCCTTGGACTGAAGTGGTGTAAATGTCATGAGTTTTCACCAGTGAATAAATTCGTCTAGTGTTAGCCTAAATATGATTTGTGTGTGGTGTGCTCATAGAGGGAGAAGTTCATCGAAGGCGAAGAAGGAGATGCAGGAGGTCGATGTAGGAGAATGGACTGACCATGTGACGACGAGGAATCACTCTTCGAGCTGAATAAAAACATCTGGTGGCAGCGAAATAAAAGCAGTGTTAAAACACCGTCGTCGATAGGTAACTCTCCTCAGTCAGATGGAACGTGTTTTATGTTTTTGGTGCCTCCTGACGATTTTTTTTTAATTGACGGGGATTAAGGCTATATTTAACCCCTCCAAATTACCCTTCTGTGGGTAACAGTAATTAAATAAAAACTATGTCAGTACAATGAAAGGGTTAGGCACATATCACAACATTAACTTTCAGTATGCTATGACTCCCTATTGAATAAAACCGCCTGACGTTGGCTGAGAGAGATTTAAAATGCTGTCTCGAGCATGAAGGGTTCAAGATAGTGTGGCACCGTCAATACACTCAGGCTGAAGGATTCACACCCACATGAATGCAATCGCATGACTGTAGCTGGAACAGAATACTGGAGCTATCACACCCATTAAGGGGTTAAAACACATTGACTGATATGAAAAGATTAAAATGGTATATGGTAGCAAAGATAAAAGATCGTTAAAAAGCTTATCAAGACGACGGATAGACCCTTTCAACTGGGGAAAAAATGGTCTTACTTTTGCAGGAATAAGATGGTTACGATATCTGACGTCATCAAAGGGTTCCTAGTGACTATTACCAACCCTTGGAATAACGGAGTAAAACTATGTGGCGGCTGCAAAAACCGCACATTCTGGCGGTAATAACATAGCTACTATTTCTATCGTCGTAAAGATATTTGCCGGATCACGCTAGCGGCAGGGGCTGACCCACTAACGCAATTGTCTCTGTCACTCGTTTTATCCATGAAGAGTTACTCGCTGTAACCAGGAGAGAACTGGGACAAACTTTGAACTTCAAGGTGGCTCCAGCAATATTCACTGTGTCTAGGTGGATGCAAGGCAATGTTTCTCAAGGAGATGAGTTACTTTCAAAACACTTCATAAGTTGAAAATTTCTTATAAATACCTTTTTCCTTTTTTAGGCCAAGGGCCCTCAAGGGTTAGGCAATAAACAGCTTGGCTGTTGTAATATTAGTCAGCTTTTAACTTGTAAATGACGAAAAACCCTAGCGAAACAAAATAAGATTGTCCAATGGCACCAGGAATGGAATAGTAAAGATTTCTATGACCGCCAAGTGATTGTTTATAATCCTTATAATTACGAC
>JAGKTI010008213.1:20295-34306 GCA_018397915.1 Birgus latro | reverse complement strand
AGAACACTGAGGAAGTTGCATATTCAGCGTTTTCGCAGGGAAATACGTTTATTCAGCCATCATTAGATTAAAAGAGAATGGACCTGTCTCCAAAACGGATGCTATCAGCCGGAACTATTTCACAATTTGAACTACTTCTTGTCCATCAAGTCACGGTTAAGGGGAAAAAAATCGAGAAATCAGAAGATAATATACCAGAATTCCGTATCAAGATGAATCACAGTATTGGCAGATTTTACCTAAGGAAATGTGGTTTATGGTGTAACAGAAACCTTCATATTGTGATTTTTTTTTTTTTTTTTTGCCATCACGAGGCTCGACGTAATTTTAAACTGCTTGAGCTGGAGAAAAATGAAATATCGAAGTTTTTAAATTGTTTCGGTGATCCTCACAATTTTACAAACTATTTTTTCTTAAAAACCTTAGGTGCCACCTCTCTTTACGTGTCAGTCGACTTCTTGTTATCCTTCATAAATGTGATATTTTCAACCTCTCAAGTGTATCAATTCTGAATATAATATGTTTTACAATCAACTCTGAGAACACTTCAGGAAGTTACATATTCAGCGATTTCGCAGAGATATACGGTTTTTTAGCCATCATTAGATTAAAAGAGAATGGACCCACCTCCAAAACGGATGCTATCTGCCGGAACTATTTCACAATTTGCACTACTTCTTGTCTTTGAAGTCACGGCTAAGGGGAAAAAAATAGTCGAAAAATCATTTAATAATCCAGAATTCCGTCTCAAAATGTATCACAGAATTGAATGATTTTACCTTAGAAAATGTGGATTTTGGTGTAACAGAACCCTTGATATTGTGATTTTTTATTTTTACCGCCACGAGGCTCGACGTAGTTTTAAACTGCTTGTGCTGGAGAAAATTAAAAATCGTTTTTAAATTGTTTCGGAGATCCTCACAATTTTTCAAGCTATTTGTTCTTAAAAAGCAAAGGTACCACCTCCCTTTACGTGTCAGTCGACCTCTTGTTATCCTTCATAAATGTGACGTTTTCACCCTCAAAAGTGTCTTCTTAGTTCTGAATATATTATATGTTTTACAATTAACTTTGAGAACACTGAGGAAGTTTCATATTCAGCAATTTCGGCGAGATATACGGTTTTTGAGCAATCATTAGATAAATAGAGAATGGACCTACCTCCAAAACGAATGCATCAGCCGGAACTTTTTCACAATTTCCACTACTTCTTGTCCTTGAAGTCACGGCTGTGAAAAAAAAATCGACAAATCAGAAGTTAATAATCCAAAGCTCCGTCACAAAAGGAATCATAGTATTGAAAGATTTTACCGAAAGAAATATGGTTTTTGGTGTAACAGAAACCTTGATATATTTTTTTTTTACGCCACGAGGCCCGACGAAATTTTAAACTGCTTGTGTTGGAGAAAACAAAAAAAAATGGATTTTTAAAAATGTTTGCGTGAACCTCAGGATGTTTCAAGCTTTTTGCTCTTAAAATCCTATGGTGTCAGCGCTCTTTACTTGTCAGTCGACATCTTGTTTTTCTCCATAAATGTGATACTTTTACCCTCATAAGTGTCTTAGTTCTGAATATAATATATTGTGTCCTACAATCAACTTTGAGAACACTTGGGGAAGTTGCATATCCAGCGTTTTCGCAGAGAAGTACGCTTATTCAGTCATCATTAGATTAAAAGAGAATGGACCTGTTTCCAAAACGGATGCTATCAGCCGGAACTATTTCACAATTTGAACTACTTCTTCTCCTTGAAGTCATGGTTAAGGGGAAAAAAAATCGAGAAATCAGAAGTTAATAATCCAGAATTCCGTCTCAAGAGGAATCACAGTACTGGCAGATTTTACCTAAAGAAATGTGGTACATAGTGTAACTGAAACCTTCATATTGTGATTTTTTTTTGCCACCACAAGGCTCGCCGTAATTTTAAACTGCTTGAGCTGGAGGAAAAAAATATAGTTTTTAAATTGTTTCGGAGATCATCAAATTTTCAAGCTATTTGTTCTTAATAACCTAAGGTGCCAGCTCTCTTTACTTGTTAATCGACTTCCAGGTATCCTTCATAAATGTGACATTTTCATCATCACAAGTGTCTTCTTAGTTCTGAATATAATATAATGTGTTTTACAATCAACTTTGAGAACACTTGAAGTTGCATATTCAGCGTTTTCGCCGACAAATACGCTTTTTCAACCAACATTAGATTAAAAATGAATTTACCTACCTGTAAAACGGATGCAATCACCCGAAACTATTTCACAGTTTGCACTACGTCTTGTCCTTGAAGTCACGGCTGAGAAAAAAAAATCGCCAGACAGAAGTTAATAATCCAAAATTCCGTCTCAAGAGGAATCACAGTAATGAAAGATTTTACCAAAGGAAATGTGGTTTTTGGTGTAACAGAATCCTTGATTTTTTTTTTTTTTACTGCCACGAGTCCTGAAGAAATTTAAAACTGCTTGTGTTGAAGAAAACAAATAAATCGATTTATTATAAATTGTTTCGGTGATCCTCACAATGTTTCAAGCTTTTTGTTCTTATAAGCCTAAGGTGCCAGCTCTCTTTACTTGTCAGTCGACATCTTGTTTTCCTTCATAAATGTGATATTTTCACCCTCAAGAGTGTCTTCTTAGTTCTTAATATATTAGAAAGTGTTTTACAATCAACTTTGAGTACCCCTGACGAAGTTACATATTCAACATTTTCGCAGAGAAGTACGCTTATTCAACCATCAGCCGGAACTATTTCACAATTTGCACTACTACATGTCCTTTAAGTCACGGCTAAGGGAAAAAAAATCGAAAAATCAGAAGTTAATAATCCAGAATTGAATCACAGTATTGGCAGATTTAACCTAAGGAAATGTGGTTTATGGTGTAACAGAAACCTTCAAATTGATATATTTTTTTTTTACCACCACGATGCTCGACGTAATTTTAAACTGCTTTTGCTGGAGAAAAATAATATCGAAGTTTTTAAATTGTTTTGGTGATCCTCACAATTTTTTAAACTATTTGTTCTTAAAAACCTTAGTTGCCAGCTCTCTTTACGTGTCAGTCGACTTCTTGTTATCCTTCACGAATGTGACATTTTCACCCTCACAAGTGTGTTCTTAGTTCTGAATATAATATGTTTTACAATCAACTTTGAGAACACTTGTGGAAGTTGCATACAGCATTTTCGCCGAGAAATACGCTTATTCAGCCATAATTAGATAAAAAGAGAATGGACCTACCTTTAAAACGGATGTTATCAGCCAGAACTATTTCACAATTTCCACTACTTCTTGTCCTTAAAATCATGGCTAAAGGGGAAAAGAAAATCGACAAAGTTAATTATCCAGAATTCCGTCTCAAGAGGAATCACAATATTGAATGATATTACATAAGGAAATGTGGTTCGTGGTGTAACAGAAACCTTCATATTATGAAAATGTTTTTTTTTCTTTTTACCACCACGAGGCTCGAAGTAATTTTAAACTGCTTGTGCTGGAGAAAAAGAAATATCAAATTTTTAAATTGTTTCGGTGATCCTTACTATTTTTCAAGCTATTTGTTCTTAAAAACCTAAGGTGCCAGCTATACGTGTTTCTCGACTTCTTGTTATCCTTCATAAATGTGACATTTTCACCCTCACAAGTGTTTTCTTAGTTCCGAATGTAATATAATGTGTTTTACAATCAACTTCGAGAACTCTTGGTGAAGTTGCATATTCAGCGTTTTCGCTGAGAAACATGCATTTTCAGCCATCCTTAGATTATTAGAGAATGAACCTACCTCTAAAACGGATGCTATCAGCCGAAACTATTTCACAATTAGCACTACTTCTTGTCCTTGAAGTCACGGCTAAGGGTAAAAAAATAATCGACTAATCAGTTAATAATCCAGAATTCCGTCTCAATAGGAATCATAGTATTGAAAGATTTTACCTAAGAAAATGTGGATTTGGTGGTAATAAAAATCTTGATATTGTGATTTTTTTTTTTTTTTTTTTACCACCACGAGGCTTGACGTAGTTTTAAACTGCTTGTGCTGGAAAGAGAAAAAAAATCGAAGTTTTTAAATTGTTTCGGAGATCCTCACAATGTTTCAATCTATTTATTCTTAAAAACCTAAGGTACCACCTCCCTTTACGTGTCTGTCGACTTCTTGTTATCCTTCTTAAATGTGACATTTTCACCCTCACAAGTGTCTTCTTATTTCTGAATATAATATAATGTTTTACAATCAACTTTGAGAACACTTGATGAAGTTGCATATTCAGCGATTTCGCCGAGATATACGCTTTTTCAGCAATCATTATCTTAAAAGAGAATAGACCTACCTCCAAAACGGATGCTATCAGCCGGAACTATTTCACAATTTGCTCTACATCTTGTCCTTGAAGTCACGGCTGAGAGAAAAAAAAATCGACAAATCAGAAGTTAATAATCCAAAATTCTGTCTCTAGATGAATCACAGTATTGAAACTTTTTACACAAGGAAATGTGGTTTTGTGTGGTAAAAGAAATCTTGATTTTTTTTTTTTTACGCCACAAGGCACGACGAAATTTTTAACTTTTTGTTTTGAAGAAAACAAAAAAAAAATCGATTTTTTAAAATTGTTTCGGTGAACCTCTGGATGTTTCAGGCTTTTTGTTCTTAAAAACCTAAGGTGCCATCTCTCTTTACTTGTCAGTCGACATCTTGTTTTCCTTCATAAATGTGATATTTTCATCCTCACGAGTGTCTTTTTAGTTCTTAATATAATATAATGTGTTTTACAATCAACTTTGAGAACATTTGAGGAATTTGCATATTCAGCATTTTCGCTGAGAAATACGCTTATTCAGCCATCATTAGATTAAAAGAGAATGGACCTGTTTCCAAAACGTATGCTATCAGCCGGAACTATTTCACAATTTGAACTACTTCTTGTCCTTGAAGTTACGGTTAAGGAAAAATAATCGAGAAATCAGAAGTTAATAATCCAGAATTCCGTCTCAAGAGGAATCACAGTACTGGCAGATTTTACCTAAAGAAATGTGGTATGTGGTGTAACAGAAACCTTCATGTGATTTTTTTTTCCACCACAAGGCTCGACGTAATTTTAAACTGCTTGAGCTGGAGAAAAAAAATATAGGTGTGTAAATTGTTTCGGAGATCCTCAATTTTTCAAGCTATTTGTTCTTAATAACCTATGGTGCCAGCTCTCTTTACTTGTCAGTCGACTTCCTGTTATCCTTCATAAATGTGACATTTTCATCATCACAAGTGTCTTCTTAGTTCTGAATATAATATAATGTCTTTTACAATCAACTTTGAGATCACTTGAAGTTACATATTCAGCGTTTTTGCCGACAAATACGCTTTTTCAACCAACATTCGATTAAAAAAGAATTTACCTACCTCAAAAACGGATGCTATCCACCGGAACTATTTCACAATTTGAACTACTTCTTGTCCTTGAAGTCACGGCTGAGAAAAAAAAAATCGCCAAACAGAAGTTAATAATCCAAAATTCCATCTCAAGAGGAATCACAGAAATGAAAGATTTTACCAAAGGAAATGTGGTTTTTGGTGTAACAGAATCCTTGATGTTTTTTTTTTTTTTTTACCGCTACGAGGCCCGACGAAATTTAAAACTGCTTGTGTTGAAGAAAACAAATAAATTGATTTTTTAAAATTGTTTCGGTGATCCTCACTGTCAGGAGTTTTCTACATCGTAAAGTCATGTTAAGTAAATCGCGACATCGAGTGATTTTGCGGGAGGAACGAATTATTATGAAATGTACGACGTTCGCTCATTCTCTCAAACCGTCCACTCGCGTGCTTGTATTCGCTCAAGTTGTCAAAACTTTCGTCATTCTACCGCGAGTAATTATTTTTATGTGCGGGCGGTACGTTCCTCTGAGCGATAATTTTTGAATTGTCGTTTCCGCTCTGAGCTGTTATACACTGGCCGCGCCATCTTCCCGCGCTCGTCGGGCTATGTATTCAAATCGGAGCTCAGTCTGTCTTTAGCCACGGAACGAGTGAGTCTTGCCCACACGAAAGCTCGAGTGATCGTTTTTCTTAGTGATTTCAGATCTCAGCTTGTGTCGGTGTGTGTTCCCGAGCTCCCACCAATCCTTGGTGATCGACTACAGTACAGTCTCATCCATACCGATTAGTATTTTCATGTTTTCCTAGGCTTAAGCTTTTGAGATATTTAGCTGTTTGTCTGAGTGAGTGAGTGCATTTCCCTTCCGTTGATTTGAATTAGAGTCATGTAACGTAAATTTATTTGCTTGTATTTAATAAATTTACAGTTCGTTTTCTTGAGCTTTGTTAAATGTAACAGTCTTGTTTAATTTTCCCACTTATTTAATATAGTTTTGCTACTCCACGTTAGCACAACTCTTTGTATTAAATCACGACTGGTACTTAGGCCAGCTTTTGGCATTGATCCTTAAATCCGTTGTGCTAGTTAGGAGTTTGGCTCAGCCAAGATCCTGTTTATCATTATCATTATCATTTTTGATTGTTAAGGGGAGAAACTAACTTTCTTAGAGGCCAACGGTACAATATTACAGCCTAATTGATGGTCTAGTCTCTGTTGTGTACCGTTGAGAAAGTCTATAAATTCTCGACTCTAGAGAACTGGCGAAGTGAGCCAGCATAAAGTGAAATCGCTGCTCGATTTCACGAGTCTATTCTCTCTTAGTAAATGGCACGGTAGTCATTCTTAGCACACATAGCTATACATTGTATACTCGAGTTATACAATATCATTATTCCTTTGAAATACCTAAATTTCCCCTGACACAATGTTTCAAGCATCTTGTTCTTATAAACCTTAGGTGCCAGCTCTCTTTACTTGTCAGTCGACATATTGTTTTCCTTCATAAATGTGATATGTTCACCCACAAAAGTGTCTTCTTAGTTCTTAATATATTATAAGGTGTTTTACAAACAATTTTGAGAACCCATGACGAAGTTGCATATTCAACATTTTCGCAGAGAAGTACGCTTATTCAACCATCATTAGATTAAAAGGAATGGACCTTCCTCCCAAACGGATGGTATCAGCCGGAACTATTTCACAATTTGCACTACTACATGTCCTTTAAGTCACGGCTAAGGGGAAAAAAATCGAAAAATCAGAAGTTAATAATCCAGAATTCCGTCTCAAAAGGAATCACAGTATACGCAGATTTTACCTAAGGAAATGTGGTTTATGGTATAACAGAAACCTTCATATTGATATATATTTTTTTTTACCACCACGATGCTCGACGTAATTTTAAAGTGACTGTGCTGGAGAAAAAATAATATCGATGTTTTTAAATTGTTTCGGCGATCCTCACAATTTTTTAAACTATTTGTTCTTTAAAACATTACGTGCCAGCTCTGTTTACTTGTCAGTCGACTTCTTGTTATCCTTCATAAATGTGACATTTTCACACTCTCAAGTGTTTTCATAGTTCTGAATATAATATGTGTTTTACAATCAACTTTGAGAACACTTGAGGAAGTTGCATATTCAGCGATTTCGCCGAGTAATACGCTTTTTCAGCAATCAATAGATTAAAGGAGAATGGACCTACCTTCAAAACAGATGCTATCAGACGGAACTATTTCACAATTTTCACTACTTCTTGTACTTGACGTCACGGTTGAAAAAAAAAATCGACAAATAAGAAGTTAATAATTAAAAAATTCTGTCTCAGGATTAATCACAGTACTGAAAAATTTTACGTAAGGTTATGTGGTTTTTGGTGTAACAGAAACCTTGATATTGCGATTTTTTTTTTTTACCGCCACGAGGCTCGACGTAATTTGAAACTGCTTTTGCTGGAGGAAAAAAAAAACGAAATTTTTAAATAATTTCGGTGATCCTCACAATGTTTCCAGCTTTTTGTTCTTAAAAACCTAAGGTACCACCTCCCTTTACGTGTCTGTCGACTTCTTGTTATCCTTCTTAAATGTGACATTTTCACCCTCACAAGTGTCTTCTTAGTTCAGAATATAATATTATATTTTACAATCAACTTTGAGAACACTTGATGAAGATGCATATTCAGCGATTTCGCCGAGATATACGCTTTTCAGCAATCATTATCTTAAAAGAGAATAGTCCTACCTCCAAAACGGATGCTATCAGCCGGAACTATTTCACAATTGGCACTACATCTTGTCCTTGAAGTCACGGCTGAGAGAAAAAAAAATCGACAAATCAGAACTTAAGAATCCAAAATTCCGTCTCAAGAGGAATCACAGTATTGAAACTTTTTACATAAGGAAATGTGGTTTTGGGGGGTAAAAGAAACCTTGATATTTTTTTTTTTTTACGCAACAAGGCACGACGAAATTTTAAACTGCTTGTGTTAGAGAAAAAAAAAAAAATCGATTTTTTAAAATTGTTTCGGTGAATATCAGGATGTTTCAAGTTTTTTGTTCTTAACAACCTAAGGTGCCATCTCTCTTTACTTGTCAGTCGACATCTTGTTTTCCTTCATAAATATGATATTTTCATCCTCACAAGTGTCATTTTAGTTCTGAATATAATATAATGTGTTTTACAATCAACTTTGAAACACTTGAGGGAGTTGCATATTCAGCGTTTCCGCAGAGAAATACGCTTATTCAGCCATCATTAGATTAAAAAAGAATATACCTACCTCCAAAACGGATGCTATCAGCCGGAACTATTTCACAATTTGAACTATTTCGTGTCCTTGAAGTCACGGCTAAGGGGAAAACATCGACAAATCAGTTAATAATCCAGTATTCCATCTCAAGAGGAATCACAGTATTGAAAAATTTTACATATGGAGATGTGGTTTTTGGTGTAACAGAAACCTTCATATTGGGATTTTTTTTTTTTTACCACAACGAGGCTCGACGTGATTTTAAGCTGATTGTGCTGAAGAAAAGAAAATTTAATTTTTTAAATTGTTTTGCTGATCCTCACATTTCTTCACGCTATTTGTTCTTAAAAACCTAAGGTGCCAGCTCTCTTAGCGTGTCAGTCGACTTCTTGTTATCCCTCATAAATGAAATATGACATATTCACCCTCACAAGTGTCTTATTAGTTCTGAATATATAATATATTTTACAATCAGCTTTGAGAACACTTGAGGTAGTTGCATATTCAGCGTTTTCTCCGAGAAATACGCTTATTCAGGCATCATTAGATTAAAAGAGTATGTACCTACCTTCAAAACGGATGCTATCAGTCGGAACTGTTTCACAATTTGCACTAATATCTTGTCCTTCAAGTCACGGCGAAGTGGAAAAAAAATCGACAAATCAGTTAATAATCAAGAATTCCGTCTCAAGAGGAATCACAGTATTGAAAGATTTTACCTAAGGAAATGTGGTTTTTGTTGTAACAAATCATGATTTTTTTTTTTTTTTTACCGCCACGAGGCTCGACTTAATTTTAAAACGCTTGTGCTGGAGAAAAAAAAAAATATCGACGTTTTTAAATTGTTTCGGTGATCCTCACATTCTTTCAAACTATTGGTTCATAAAAACATTAGCTGGCAGCTCTCTTTACGTATCAGTTGACTTCTTGTTATCCTTCATAAATGTGACATTTTCACCCTCTCAAGTGCCTTCTTAGTTCTGAATATAATAAAATCTGTTTTACAATCAACTTTGAGAACACTTGAGGAACGTGCATATTCAGCGATTTCGCCTAGATATGGGCTTTTTCAGCAATCATTAATTTAAAAGAGAATTGACCTACCTCCAAAACTGATGCTATCAGCCGGAACTCATTCACAATTTGCACTACTTCTTTTCCTTGAAGTCACGGATAAAAGAAAAAAAATCGATAAATAAGTTAATCCAAAATTCCGTCTCAAGAAGAATCACAGCATTGAAAGATTTTACATAAGGAAAAGTGGATTTTGGTATAACAGAAACCTTGATATTGTGATTTTATTTTTTTTTTTACCGCCACGAGGCTCGACGTAGTTTTAAACTGCTTGTGCTGGAGAAAAAAAAATGAAGTTTTTAAATGGTCTCATTGATCCTTAATTTTTCAAACTATTTGTTCTTAAAAACCTAAGGTGCCAGCCCTCATTACGTCATTCGATATCTTGTTATCCTTCATAAATTTGACATTTTCACCCTCTCAAGTGTCTTCTTAGTTCTAAATATAATATAATGTGTTTTACAATCAGCTATGAGAACTCTTCATGAAGTTGCATATTCAGCGTTTTCGCCAAGAAATACGCATTTCCAGCCATCATTAGATTAAAAGAGAATGAACCTACCTTCAAAACGGATGCTATCAGCCGTAACTATTTCACCTTTTGTTCCAATTATTGTCCTTGAAGTTACGGCTAAGAGTGAAAAAAATCAACAAAACAGTTTATAATCTAGAATTCCGTCTCAAGAGGAATCACAGCATTGAAAAATTTTCCCTAAGGAAATGTAGATTTTGGTGTAACAGAAACATTGATATTGATTTTTTTTTTTGCGCCACGAGGCTCGATGTAGTTTTAAATGCTTGTGCTAGAGTTTTAAAAAAATCGAAGTTTTTAAATTATTTCGGAGATCCTCTCAATTTTTCAAGTTATTTGTCCTTGAAAACCTAAGGTGCCAGCTCTCTTAGCGTGTCAGTCGACTTCTTGTTTCCTTCATAAATGAAATGTGACATTTTCACCCTCACAAATGTCTTATTAGTTCTGAATTTATTATAATGTATTTTACAATCAGCTTTGAGAACATTTGAGGAAGTTGCATATTCAGCGTTTTCTCCGAGAAATACGCTTATTCAGGCATCATTAGATTAAAAGAGTATGTACATACCTTCAAAACGGATTCTATCAGTCGGAATTGTTTCACAATTTGCACTAATATCTTGTCCTTCAAGTCACGGCTAAGTGAAAAAAAAAAATCGACAAATTAGTTAATAATCAAGAATTCCGTCTCAAGAGGAATCACTGTATTGAAAGATTTTACCTAAGGAAATGTGGTTTTTGATGTAACAGAAATCATGATATGTTATTTTTCTTATTCCGCCGCGAGGCTCGACTTAATATTAAACTGCTTGTGCTGGAGAAAAAAAAATATCGACGTTTTTAAATTTTTTCGGTGATCCTCACATTTTTTCAAAATATTTGTTCATAAAAACATTAGGCGCCAGCTCTATTTACGTGTCAGTCG
Organism: Birgus latro; assembly: GCA_018397915.1. NCBI lineage: Eukaryota > Metazoa > Arthropoda > Malacostraca > Decapoda > Coenobitidae > Birgus > Birgus latro. The sequence goes on along the minus strand of JAGKTI010008213.1, from coordinate 23,166 downwards.
ACTTCTTGTTATCCTTCATAAATGTGACATTTTCACCCTCTCAAGTGTCTGCTTACTTCTGAATATAATATAATGTGTTTTGCAATCAACTTTGAGAACACTTGAGGAACGTGCATATTCAGCGATTTCGCCTAGATATAGGCTTTTCAGCAATCATTAGATTAAAAGAGAATTGACCTACCTCCAAAACGGATACTATCAGCCGGAACTATTTCACAATTTGCACTGCTTCTTGTCCTTGAAGTCACGGCAAAAAGAAAAAAATCGATAGATAAGTTAATCTAATATTCCTTTTCAAGAAGAATCAAAGTTTTGAAAGATTTTACCTAAGGAAATGTGGATTTTGTATAACAGAAACCTTGATACTGTGATTTTTTTTTTCTTACCGCCACGAGGCTCGACGTAGTTTTAAACTGCTTGTGCTGGAGAAAAAAAAAATGAAGTTTTTAAATTGTTTCAGTGGTCCTCAATTATTCAAGCTATTTGTTCTTAAAAACCTTTGGTGCCAGCTCTCATTACGTCATTCGATTTCTTGTTACCCTTCATAAATTTGACATTTTCGCCCTCTCAAATGTCTTCTTAGTTCTGAATATAATGTGTTTTAAAATGAACTTTGAGAACACTTGAGCAAGTTGCATGTTTAGCGTTCTCGCCGAGAAATACGCTTATTCAGCCATCATTAGATTAAAAGGGAATGGACCTACCTCCAAAACAGATACTATCAGCCGAAACTATTTCACAATTTGCAATACTTCTTCTCCTTGAAGTCACGGCTAAGGGGGGAAAAATCGACAAATCAGTTAATAATCCAGAATTTTGTCTCAAGACGAATCACAGTATTGAAAGATTATACCTAAGAAAATGTGGATATTGGTTTAACAGAAAACTTTATATTGTGAAAATGTGTGTTTTTTTTTTTTTATCTTCACGAGGCTCGGTGTAGTATTAAACTGCATGTGCTGGAGGAAAAAAATCGAATTTTTTAAATTGCGTCGGTGATCCTCACAATATTTCAAGCTATTTGTTCTTAAAAACCTAAGGTGCCAGCTCTCTTTACGTGCCTGTCGACTTCTTGTTATCCTTCATAAATGTGAAATTTCACCCTGACTAGTGTCTTCTTAGTTATGAATATAATATAATGTGTTTTACAATCAACTTTGAGAACTCTTCATGAAGTTGCATATTCAGACTTTTCGCCGAGAAATACGCATTTTCAACCATCATTAGATTAAAAGAGAATGCACCTACCTCCAAAACGGATGCTATCAACCGGAACTATTTCACACTTTGCTCTACTTCTTGTCCTTGAAGTTACGGCTAAGGGGGGGGGAAAATCAACAAATCAGTTAGTAATCTCGAATTCCGTCTCAAGTGGAATCACAGTATTGAAAAATTTTTCCCAAAGGAAATGTGGATTTTGGTTTTACAGAAACATTGATATTGTGAAAAAGTTTTTTTTTTTTTACACCAGGAGGCTCGACGTAGTTTTAAATGCTTGTGCAAGAGTTTTAAAAAAATCAATGGTTTTAAATTGTTTCGGAGATCCTCTCAAATTTTCAAGCTATTTGTTCTTAAAGACTTAAGGTGCCAGCTCTCTTAGAATGTCAGTCGACTTCTTGTTATCCTTTATAAATGAAATGTGACATTTTCACCCTCACAAATGTCTTATTAGTTCTGAATATAATATAATGTATTTTACAATCAGCTTTGAGAACACGAGGTAGTTGCATATTCAGCGTTTTCTCCGAGAAATACGCTTATTCAGGCATCATTAGAGTAAAAGAATATGTACCTACCTTCAAATTGGATGTTATCAGTCGAAACTGTTTCACAATTTGCACTAATATCTTGTCCTTCAAGTCAAGGCCAAGTGGGAAAAAAAAATGGACATATCAGTTAATAATTAAGAATATCGTCTCAAGAGGAATCACAGTATTGAAAGATTTTTACCTAAGGAAATGTGGTTTTTGGTGTAACAGAAATCATGATATGTTATATATATATATTTTTTTTTTTACCGCCACGAGCTCGACTTAATTTTAAACTGCATGTTCTAGAGAAAAAAAATACCGAAGTGATCCTCACATTTTTTCAAACTGTTTGTTCATAAAAACTTTAGGCGCCTGCTTTCTTTACGTGTCAGTCGACTTCTAGTTATCCTTCATAAATGTGACATTTTCACCCTCCTAAGTGTCTTCTTAGTTCTGAATATAATATAATGTTTTACAATCAACTTTGAGAACACTTGACGAGGTTGCATATTCAGCGATTTCGCCGAGTTATATGCTTTTTCAGCAATCATTAGCTTAAAAGATAATAGACCTACATCCAAAACGGATGCTATCAGCCGGAACTATTTCACAATTTGCACTACTTCTTGTCCTTGACGTCACGGTTGAAAAAAAAAATCGACAAATAAGAAGTTAATAATCCAAAATTCTGTCTCAGGATTAATCACAGTACTGAAAGATTTTACCTAAGGTAATGTGGTTTTTGGTGTGACAGAAACCTTGATATTGTGATTTTTTTTTTTTTACCGGAACGAGGCTCGACGTAATTTGAAATTGCTTTTGCTGGAGGAAAAAAAAATAAATAGTTTCGGTGATCCTCACAATGTTTCCAGCTTTTTGTTTTTAAAAACCTAAGGTGCCATCTCTATTTGCTAGTTAGTCTACTTCTTGTTTTCCTTTATAAAAGTGATATTTTCACCCTCACAAGTGTGCTCTTAGTTCTGAATATAATATAATGTGTTTTACAATCAACTTTGAGAACACGTGAGGAAGTTGCATAAAACATTTTCGCCGAGAAATACGCTTATTCAGCCATCATTTGATTAAAAGAGAATGGACCTACCTTTAAAACGGATGCTAT
>JAGKTI010008213.1:0-15390 GCA_018397915.1 Birgus latro | reverse complement strand
TATATATATTTTCCACCACGAGGCTCGACGTAAATTTAAACTGCTTGTGCTGGAGAAAAAAAATATCGAAGTCTTTAAATTGTTTCAGTGATCCTCACAATCTTTCAAACTTTGATCTTAAAACCTTATGTGCCAGTTCTCTTTACGTGTCAGTCGACTTCTTGTTATCCTTCATAAATATGGCATTTTCACCATCTGAAGTGTCTTCTTAGTTCTGATTATGTTTTTTTAAAATCAACTTTGAGAACACTTGAAGAAGTTGCATATTCAGCGATTTCGCCGAGATATACGCTTTTTCAAGTATCATTAGATTAAAAGAGAATGGGCCTACCTCCAAAACGGATGCTATCAGCCGGAACTTTTTCATAATTTGCACTACTTCTTCTCCTTGAAGTCACGGCTAAGGGGAAAAAAAAAATCGACAAATCAGTTAATAATCAAGAATTCCGTCTCAAGAAGAATCACAGTATTGAAAGATTTTATCTAAAGATATGTGGTTTTTGGTGTAACAGAAACCTTCATAATGTGAAATTTTTTTTTTTTTTTTTTACCACCACGAGGCTCGACGTGATTTTAAACTGCTTGTGCTAGAGAAAAGAAAAATCGTTATTAAATTGTTTCAGTGATCATCACATTTTTTCAAGTTATTTCTTAAAAACCTAAGATGCCAGCTCTCTTTGCGTGTCAGTCGACTTCTTGTTATCTTTCATAAATGTGACATTTTCACCCTCAAAAGTGTCTTACTAGTTCTGAATATAATATAAAGCATTTTACAATAAACTTTGAGAACACTTGAGGTAGTTCCATATTCAGCGTTTTCGCCGAGAAAAATACGCTTAATGAGGCATCAATAGATATAAGAGTATGTACCTACCTAAAATATGGATGCTATCAGTCGGAACTATTTCATAATTTGCACTACTATCTTATCCTTCAAGTCACGGTAAAGTGGAAAAGAAAAATCGACAAATCAATAATCCATAATTCAGACTCAAGAGGAATCACAGTATTCAAAGATTTTACCTAAGGAAATGTGTTTTTTGGTGTAACAGAAACCATGATAGTGTTTTTTTTTTCTTACCGCCACGAGGCTCGACTTAATTTTAAACTGCTTGTCCTGGAGAAAAAAAAATATAGATTTAAATTGTTTCGGTGATCCTCACAACTTATCAAACTATTTGTTCATAAAAACCTTACTTGCCAGCTCTCTTTACGTGTCAGTCGACTTCTTGTTATCCTTCTTAAATGTGACATTTTCACCCTCTCAAGTGTCTTCTTAGTTCTGAATATAATATAATGTATTTTACAACCAACTTTGAGAACACTTGAGGAAGGTGCATATTCAGCTATTTGGCCGAGATATACGCTTTTTCAGCAATCATTTAATTGAAAGAGAATGGACCTACCTCCAAAACGGATGCTATCAGTCGGAATTATTTCACAATCTGCACTACTTCACGTCCTTGTAGTCACGGCTAAAAAAAAAATCGATAAATAAGTAAATCCAGAATTCTGTCTCAAGAAGAATCACAGTTTTGAAAGATTTTACCTAAGGAAAGGTGGATTTTGGTATAACAGAAACCATGATATTGTGATTTTTTTTTTTTTTACCGCCACGAGGCTCGACTTAGTTTTAAACTGCTTGTGCTGGAGAAAATAAAATGAAGTTTTTAAACTGTTTCAGTGATCCTCAATTTTTCAAGCTATTTGTTCTTAAAAACCTAAGGTGCCAGCTCTCATTACGTCATTTCGATTTCTTGTTATTATTCATAAATTTGAAATTTTCACCCTCTCAAGTGTCTTCTTAGATCTGAATATAATATACTATGTTTTGTAATCAAATTTGGGAACACTTGAGGAAGTTGCATGTTTAGCGTTTTCGCCGAGAAATACGCCTATTCAGCCATCATTAGATTGAAAGAGAATGGACCTACCTCCAAAACAGCTCCTATCAGCCGGAACTCTTTCACAATTTGCAATACTTCTTGTCCTTGATGTCAGGGCTAAGGGGAAAGCAATCGAGAAAAAAGTTAATAATCCAGAATTCCGTCTCAAGAAGAATCACAGTATTGAAAGATTATACCTAAAAAAATGTGGATTTTGGTTTCACAGAAAAGTTTATATTGTGAAAATATATATCTTTCCTTTTCGTTTTATCTCCACGAGGCTCGCCGTAGTTTTAAACTGCATGTGCTGGAGAAAAAAAATCGAAGTTTTTAAATTGCTTCGGTGATCCTCACAATTTTTCAAGCTATTTGTTCTTAAAAACCTAAGGTGCCAGCTCTCTTTACGTGCCAGTCGACTTCTTGTTATCCTTCTTGAATGTGACATTTCACCCTGACAAGTGTCTTCTTAGTTCTAAATATAATATAATGTTTTTCACAATCAACTTTGAGAACTCTTCATGAAGTTGCATATTCAGCGTTTTCGCAGACAAATACTCATTTTCAGCCATCATTAGATTAAAAGAGAATGAACCTACCACCAAAACGGATGCTATCAGGCGGAACTAGTTATTTCACACTTTGTTCTACTTCTTGTCCTTGAAGTCACGGCGAAGGGGGGAAAAATAATCAACAAATCAGTTAATTATCCAGAATTCCGTCTCAAAAGGAGTCACATTATTGAAAAATTTTCCCAAAGGAAATGTGAATTTTGGTGTAACAGAAACCTTGAGATTGTGAAAGTTTTTTTTTTTTTACGCCACGAGGCTGGACGTAGCTTCAAATGCTTGTACTAGAGCAAAAAAAAAAAAAAATCGAAGTTTTTAAATTGTTTCGGAGATCCTCTCAATTTTTCAAGCTATTTGTTCTTAAAAATCTAAGGTGCCAGCTCTCTTTACGTGTCACTCGACTTCTTGTTATCCTTCATAAATGTGACATTTTCACCCTCTCAAGTGTCTTCTTAGTTCTGAATATAATATAATGTGTTTCACAATCATCTTTGAGAAAACGTGACGAAGATGCATATTCAGCGGTATCGCCGAGATATACGCTTTTTCAGCAATCATTAGATTAAAGAACAATGGACCTACCTTAAAAACGGATGCCATCATCCGGGACTATTTCACAATTTGCACTACTTCTTGTCCTTTAAGTCACGGCTGAAAAAAAAAAAAATCGACAAATCAGAAGTTAATAATCCAAAATTCCGTCTCAACAGGAATCCCAGTATTGAAAGATTTTACATAAGGCAATGTGGTTTTTGGTGTAACTGAAACCTTGATATTGATTTTTTTTTTTTTTTGTTACTGCCACGAGGCTCGACGTAGTTTTAAACTGTTTTTGCTGGAGAAAAAAAATCGAACTCCTTAAATACTTTCGGGGATCCTCACAATGTTTCCAGTTTTTTGTTCTTAAAACCCTAAGGTGCCAGCTCTCTTTGCTAGTTAGTCAGCTTCTTGTTTTCTTACATAAAAGTGATCTTTTCACCCTCACAAGTGTGTTTATAGTTCTGAATATAATATAATGTTTTACAATCAACTTTGTGAACACTTGAGAAAGATACATATTCAGCGTTTTCGCCGAGAAATACGCTTATTCAGCCATCATTAGATTAAAAGAGAATGAACCTACCTTTAAAACAGATGCTATCAGCCAGAACTATTTTACATTTTCCACAACTTATTGTCCTTAAAGTCACGGCTAAAGGGGGAAAAAATCGACAAATCAGTTAATAATCCAGAATTTCGTCTCAAGAGGAATCACACTATTGAATGATTTTACCTAAAGAAATATGGTTTATGGTGTAATAGAAACTTTCATATTGTGATTTTTTTTTCTTTTTACCACCACAAGGCTCGACGTAATTTTAAACTGCTTGTGCTATTTGTTCTTAAAAACCTAAGGTTACAGGTCTACGTGTTAGTCGACATCGTGTTATCCTAAATAAATGTGACATTTTCACCCTCACAACTGTTTTCTTAGTTCTTAATATAATATAATGTGTTTTACAATCAGCTTTGAGAACTCTTGATGAAGTTGCATATTCAGCGTTTTCGCCGAGAAATATGCATTTTCAGCCATCCTTAGATAAAAAGAGCATGATCCTACCTCCAAAACGGATGCTATCAGCCGGAACTATTTCACAATTTGCACTACTTCTTGCTTGAAGTCACGGCTAAGGGGAAAAAAATAATCGACAAAAAAGTTAATAATCCAGAATTCCGTCTCAAGAGGATTCACAGTATTGAAAGATTATACCTAAGAAAATGTGGATTTTGGTGTAACAAAAACCTTGATATTGTGAAAATGTTTTTTTCTTTTTTCTTTCTTTTTTTTTTCCGCCACGAGGCTCGACGTAGTTTTAAACTGCTTGTGGTGGAGAAAAAAAAATCGAAGGTTCTAAATTGTTTCAGAGATCCTCACAATTTTTCAAGCTAATTGTTCTTAAAAACCTAAGATACCACCTCTCCATACGTGGCAGTCGACTTCTTGTTATTCTTCATAAATATAACATTTTCACCATCACAAGTGCCTTCTTAGTTCTGGATATAATATAATGAGTTTTACAATCAACTTTGAGAACACTTGAGGAAGTTGCATATTCAGCGATTTCGCCGAGATGTACGCTTTTTTAGCAATCATTATATTAAAAGAGAATGGACCTACCTCCAAAACGGATGCTATCAGCCGGAACTATTTCACAATTTGCACTACTTCTTGTCCTTGAAGTCACGGCTGAGAAAAAAAATCGACATATCAGAAGTTAATGATCCAAAATTCCGTCTCAAGAGTAATCACAGTATTGAAAGATTTTATCTAAGGAAAAGTGGTTTTTGGTGTAAATGAAACCTTAATATTTCTTTCTTTCTTTTTTTACGCCACGAGGCCCAACGAGATTTTAAACTGCTCGTGTTGGAGGAAACAAAAAAAAATCGATTTTTTAAAATTGTTTGGGTGAACCTCAGGATGTTTCAAGCTTTTTGTTCTTAAAAACCTAAGATGCCAGCTCTCTTTACGTGCCAGTCGACTTCTTGNTTAAACTGCTCGTGTTGGAGGAAACAAAAAAAAATCGATTTTTTAAAATTGTTTGGGTGAACCTCAGGATGTTTCAAGCTTTTTGTTCTTAAAAACCTAAGATGCCAGCTCTCTTTACGTGCCAGTCGACTTCTTATTATCCTTAATGAATGTGACATTTCACCCTGACAAGTGTCTTCTTAGTTCTCAATGTAATATAATGTTTTTCACATTCAGCTTTGAGAGCTCTTGATGAAGTTGCATATTCAGCGATTTCGCCGAGAAATACGCATTTTCAGCCATCATTAGATTAAAAGATGATGAACCTACCTTCAAAACGGATGCTATTAGCCGGAACTAGTTATTTCACAATTTGATCTACTTCTTGTATTTGAAGTCACGGCTAAGTGGGAAAAAAATCAACAAATCAGTTAATAATCCAGAATTCCGCCTCAAAAGGAGTCACAGTATTGAAAAATTTTCCCAAAGGAAATGTGGATTTTGGTGTTACAGAAACCTTGACATTGTGAAAAAGTTTTTTCTTTTTTTACGCCACGAGGCTCCACGTAGTTTTAAATGCTTATGCAAGAGGGAAAAAAAAAAATCGAATTTTTTAAATTGTTTCTTAGATCCTCTCAATTTTTCAAGCTATTTGTTCTTAAAAACCTAATGTGCCAGCTCTCTTTACGTGTCAGTCGACATCTTTTTATCCTTCATAAATGTGACATTTTGTCCATCACAAATGTCTTCTTAGTTCTGAATTTAATATAATGTTTTACCATCAACTTTGAGAACACTTGAAGTTGCATATTCAGCGTTTTCGCCGAGAAAAACGCTTTTCAGCCAACATTAATTTTAAAAAGAATTTACCTACCTCCAAAACGGATGCTTTCAGCCGGAACTATTTCACAATTTGCACTATTTCTTGTCCTTGCAGTCACGGCTGATAAAAAAAAAAAAAAATTGACAAATCAGAAGTTAATAATCCAAAATTCCGTCTGAAGAGGAATCACAGTAATGAAAGATTTTACCTAAGGAAATGTGGTTTTTGGTGTAACAGAATACTTTTTTTTTTTTTTTTTTTTTTACCGCGACGAGGTCCGACGAAATTTTACACTGCTTGTGTTGAAAAAAACAGAAAAATCGATTTTTTAAAATTGTTTCCGTGATTCTCAATGTTTCAAGCTTTTTGTTCTTAAAAACCAAAGGTGCCAGCTCTCTTAACTTGTCAGTCGACATCTAGTTGTCCTCCATAAATATGATATTTTCACATTCACAAGTGGCTTCTTAGTTCTGAATATAATATAATGTGTTTTACAATCAGCTTTGAGAACACTTAACGAAGTTCCATATTCAGCGTTTTCGCAGAGAAGCTCGCTTATTCAACCATGATTAGATTAAAAGAGAATGGACCTACATCCAAAACGGATGCTATCAGCCGGAACTATTTCATAAGTTGCACTACTTCATGTCCTTGAAGTCACGTCTAAGGGGAAAAAAAATCGACAAATCAGTAAATAATCCAGAATTTCGCCTCAAGAAAAATCACAGTATTGAAAGATATTAGCTTAGGAAATATGGTTTTTGGTGTAACAGAAGCCTTTATATTCAGAAAATGTTTTTCTTTTTTTTACCACCTCGAGGCTCGACGTGATTTTAATCTGCTTGTGCTGGAGAAAAGAAAAATCGTTATTAAATTGTTTCGGTGATCCTCACAATTTTTCAAGCTATTTGTTCTTAAAAACCTAAGGTGTCAGCTCTCTTTGCGTGTCAGTCGACTTCTTGCTATCCTTCATAAATGTGACATTTTCACCCTCAAAAGTGTCTTATTAGTTCTGAATATAATATAATGCATTTTGCAACTAAACTTTGAGAACACGAGGTAGATGCATATTCAGCGTTTCCGCCGAGAAATACGCTTATTCAGGCATCATTAGATTAAAAGAGTGTGTACCTAGCTCCAAAACGGATGCTATCAGTCGGAACTATTTCACAATTTGCACTACTATCTTATCCTTCAAGTCACGGCTAAGTGGAAAAAAAAAATCGACAAATCAATTAATAATCCCGAATTCCGTTTCAAGTGGAATTACAGTATTAAAAGATTTTACATAAGGAAATGTGGTTTTTGGTGTAACAGAAACCATGATATTGTTTTTTTTTTTTTTTACCGCCACGAGGCTCGTCTTAATTTTAAAGTGTTTGTGCTGGAGAAAAAAAATATCAAAGATTTAAATTGTTTCGGTGATCCTAACAACTTATCAAACAATTTGTTCATAAAAATATTAGGTGCAAGCTCTCTTTACGTGTCAGTCGACTTCTTGTTATCCTTCATAAATGTGACATTTTCACCCTCTCAAGTGTCTTCTTAGTTCTGAATATAATATAATTTGTTTTACAATCATCTTTGAGAAAACTTGACGAAGTTGCATATTCAGCGATTTCGCCGAGATATACGTTTTTTCAGCAATCAGATTAAAGGACAATGGACCTACCTCGAAAACGGATGCTATCAGCCGGAACTACTTCACAATTTGCACTACTTCTAGCCCTTGAAGTCACAGATGAAAAAAAAAATCGAAAAATCAGAAGTTAATAATCCAAAACTCCGTCTCAAGAGGAATCGCAATATTGAAAGATTTTACATAAGGTAATGTGGTGTTTGGTGTAACTGAAACATTGATATTGTGATTTTTTTTTTTTAACTGCCACGAGGCTCGACGTAGTTTTAAACTGCTTTTGCTGAAAAAAAAATCGAAATCATTCAAAAGTTTCGGTAATCCTCACAATGTTTCCAGTTTTTTGTTCTTAAAAACCTAAAGTGCCAGCTCTCTTTGCTAGTTAGTCGACTTCTTGTTTTCCTTCAAAAACTGATATTTTCACCCTCTTAGTTCTGATTATAATATAATGTGTTTTACAATCAACTTTAAGAATAAACTTGAGAAAGATACATATTCAGCGTTTTCGCCGAGAAATACGCTCATTCAGCCATCATTAGATTAAAAGAGAATGGACCTACTTTTAAAAAGGATGCTCTCAGCCAGAACTAATTCACATTTTAAACTATTTCTAGTCCTTAAAGTCACGGCTAAAGGGGGAAAAAAATCGACAAATCAGTTAGTAATCCAGAATTTCGTCTCAAGAGGAATCACAGTATTGAATAATTTTACCTAAGGAAATATGGTTTATGGTGTAACAAAAACGTTCATATTGTGAAAATGTTTTTTTCCTTTTTACCACCACGACGTTCGACGTAATTTTAAACTGCTTGTGCTGGGGGGAAAAAAAATGAAGTTTTTAAATCGTTTCGGTGATCCTCACTATTTTTCAAGCTATTTGTTCTTAAAAACCTACGCTGCCAGGTCTACATATTAGTCGACTTCTTGTTATCCTTCATAAATGTGATATTTTCACCCTCACAAGTGTCTTCTTAGTTCTAGATATAATATAATGTGTTTTACAATCAACTTTGAGAACTCTTGATGGAGTTGCATATTCAGCGTTTTCGCCGAGAAATATGCATTTTCAGCCATCCTTAGATTAAAAGAGAATGAATCTACCTCCTAAACGGATGCTATCAGCCGGAACTATTTCACAATTTGCAATACTTCTTGTCCTTGAAGTCACGGCTAAGGGGAAAAGAATAATCGACAAAACAGTTAATAATGCTAAATTCCGTCTCAAGAGTAATCACAGTATTGAAAGATTTTACCTAAAAAATGTGGATTTTGGTGTAACAAAATCCTTGATATTGTGAAAAAAAAAAAATCTTTTTTTTTTTACCGCCACGATCCTCGAGGTAGTTTTAAACTGCTTGTGCTGGAGAAAAAGAAATCGAAGTTTTTAAATGGTTTCGGATATCCTCACAATTTTTCAAGCTACTTGTTCTTAAAAACCTAAGATACCACCTCTCTATACGTGTCAGTCGACTTATTGTTATCCTTCATACATTATCACCTTCACAAGTGCCTTCTTATTTCTGAATATAATATAATGTGTTTTACAATCAACTTTGAGAACACTTGAAGAAAGTGCATATTCAGCTTTTTCGCAGAAAAATACGCTTATTCAGCCATCGTTAGATTAAAAGAAAATGGACCTACCTCCAAATCGTATGCTATCAGCTGGAACTATTTCACAATTTGAACTTCTTGTCATTGAAGTCATGGCTGAGAAAAAAAAATCGACAAATCAGATGTTAATGATCCAAAATTCCATCTCAAGAGGAATGACAGTATTGAAAGATTTTACCTAAGGAAAAGTGGTTTTTGGTGTAACAGAAACCTTGATTTTTTTTTTTTTTAACGCCTCGAGGCCCGACGAGATTTTAAACTGCTCGTGTTGGAGGAAACAAAAAAAAAGATTTTTTAAAAATGTTTCGGTGAACCTCAGGGTGTTTCAAGCTTTTTGTTCTTAAAAACCCAAGGTGCCAGCTCTCTTTACTTGTCAGTCGACATCTTGTTTTCCTTCAAAAATGTGATATTTTCCCCCTCACAAGTGTCTTCTTAGTTCGGAATATAATATGTTTTACACTCAACATTTAGAACATTTGAGGAAGTTGCATATATAGCGTTTTCGCAGAAAAATACCCTTTTTCAGCCATCATTAGATTAAAAGAGAATGGACCTACCTCCAAAACGGATGCTATCAGCCGGAACTATTTCACAATTTGAACTACTTCTTGTACTTGAAGTCACTTTTAAGGGGAAAAAAATCGAGAAATCAGAAATTAATAATCCAGAATTCCGTCTCAAGAAAAATCACATTAATGGCAGATTTTCCCTAGGGAAATATGGTTTATGGTGTAACAGAAACCTTCATATTGTGATTTTCTTTTTACCACCACGAGCCTCTACGTAATTTTAAACTGCTTGAGCAGGAGTAAAAAAAATATCGAAGTTTTTAAATTGTTTCGGTGATCCTCACAATTTTACAAACTATTTGTTATTAAAAACCTTAAGTGCCAGCTATCTTTACGTGTCAGTCGACTTCTTGTAATCCTTCATAAATGTGACATTTTCAACCTCTCAAGTGTCTTCTTAGTTCTGAATATAATATAATGTGCTTTACAATCAACTTTGAGAACACTTGAGGAAGTTGCATATTCAGCGATTTCGCCGATATATATGGTATTTCAGCAATCATTAGGATAAAAGAGAATGGACCAACCATCAAAACGGATGCTATCATCCGGAACTATTTCTCAATTTGCACTACTTCTTGTCCTTTAAGTCACGGCTAAAGGGGGAAAAAATCGACAACTCATTTAATAATCCAGAATTCCGTCTCAAGAAGAATCACAGTATTGAAAAATTTTACATAAGGAAATGTGGATTTTGGTATAACAGAATCCTTGATATTTTTTTTTTTTTATTTATTCAATTTTTTTTTTTATCGCCACGAGGTTCGACGTAGTTTTAAATTGCTTGTGATGATGGGACAAAAAAAGTTTCTAAACTGTTTCAGAGATCATCATAATTTTTCAAGCTATTTGTCCTTAAAAAACCTAAGGTGCCAGCTCTTTTTTACGTGTCAGTCGACTTCCTGTTGTCCTTCATAAATGTGACATTTTCATCCTCACATGTGACTTCTTAGTTCTGAACAATGTATTTTGCAATAAACTTTGAGAACACTTCAAGTTGCATATTCAGCGTTTTCGCCGAGAATGACGCTTATTCAGCCATCATTAGATTAAAGGAGAATGGACCCACCTCCAAAACGAATGCTATCAGCCGGAACTATTTCATAATTTGCACTACTTCTTGCCCTTGAAGTCACGGCTAAGGGGAAAAAAATCGATAAATCAGTTAATAATCCATAATTCTGTCTCAAGAAGAATCACAGTATTGAAAGATTTTACCTGAGGAAATGTGAGCTTTGGTATAACAGGAACCTTGATATTCTGAAAAAAAAAAAATTAACCGCCACGATTTTCGACGTAATTTTAAACTGCTTGTGCTGGAGAAAAAAAAATGAAGTTTTTAAATTGTTTCAGTGATCCTCACAATTTTCCAAGCTATTTGTTCTTAAACACCTACGGTGACAGCTCTCTTTACGTGTCAGTTGACTTATTGTTATCCTTCAAAAATGTAACATTTTCACACTCACATGTTTCTTCTTAGATCAGAATATAATGTGTTTTACAATCAACTTTGAGAACACTTTATGAAGATGCATATTCAGCGTTATGCCGAAAAATACGGTCATTCAGCCATCATTAGATTAAAAGAAAATGGACCTATCTCCAAAACGGATGCTTTCAGCTGGAACTTTTTCTCAATTTCCAGTATTTCTTGTCCCTGAAGTCAAGGCTAAGGGATTAAAGTCGAGAAATCAGTTTATAATCAAGTATTCCGTCTCAAGAGGAATCACAGTATTAAAAGATTTTACCTAAGGAAATGTGGTTTTTTGTGTAACAGAAATCTTCATATTTAGATTTTTTTTTTTTACCACAACCAGGCTTGACGTGACTTTAAACTGCTTGTGCTGGAGAAAAGAATAATCAAGTTTTTAAATTGTTTCGGTGATATTCAAAATTTTTCAAGCTAATTGCTCTTAAAAACCTAAGGTGCCAGCTCTCTTTGCGTGTCAGTCGAATTCTTGTTATCCTTCATAAATGTGACATTTTCACCCTAACAAGTGTCTTATAAGTTCTGAATATAATATAATGTATTTTACAATCATCTTTGAGAACACTTGAGGTAGTTGCATATTCGCCGAGATATACGCTTATTCAGACATCATTAGATTAAAAGAGAATGAACCTGTCTCCAAAACGGATACTATCAATCAGAACAATTTGTCAATTTGCACTACTATCTTGTCCTTTAAGTCACGGCTGTGGAATAAAAAGAAAAAATCAACAAAACAGTTAATAATCCAGAAATTCCGCTTAAAGAGGAATAACAGTATGAAAGATTTTACCTAAGGAAATGTGGTTTTTGGTGTAACAGAAAACATGATATTGTGATTTTTTTTTTTTTTACCGCCACGAGGCTCAACTTAATTTTAAACTGCTTGTGCTGGAGGAAAAAAAATATCGAAGTTTTTAAATTGTTTCGGTGATCCTCACAACTTTTCAACTATTTGTTCATAATAACCTTTGGTGCCAGCTCTCTTTTCTTGTCAGTCGACTTCTTGTTATCCTTCATAAATGTGACATTTTCACCCTCACATGCGTCTTCTTAGTTCAGAATATAATATAAAGTGTTTTGCAATCAACTTTTAGAACACTTGAAGTTACATATTCAGCGTTCTCGTCGAGAATGGCGCTTATTCAGCCATCATTAAATTAAAAGAGAATGGACCCACCTCCAAAAAGGATGCTATCAACCGGAACTATATCTTAATTTGCACTACTTCTTGCCCTTGAAGTCACGACTAAGGGGAAAAAAATCAATAAATCAGCTAATAATCCTTAATTCTGTCTCAAGAAGAATCACAGTATTGAAAGATTTTACCTGAGGAAATGTGGGTTTTGGTATAAAAGAAACATTGATATTGTGAAAATGTTTTTGCTTTTTTGTTTTGTTTTTTACCGCCACGAGACTCGACGTAGTTTTAAACTGCTTGTGCTGTGGGAAAAAATTGTTTTTAAATTGTTTCAGTGATCCTCACAATTTTTCAAGCTATTTGTTCTTAAACACCTAAGGTGACGGCTCTCTTTACGTGTCAGTCAACTTATTATTATCCTTCAAAAATGTGACACTTTCACCCTCAAATGTGTCTTCTTAGATCTGAATATAATGTGTTTTACTATCAACTTTGAGAACACTTGATGAAATTGCATATTCAGCGCTTTCGCCGAAAAATACGCTCATTCAGCCATCATTAGATTAAATGAGAATCGACCTACCTCCAAACCGGATGCTATCAGCCGGAACTATTTCACAATTTCCACTATTTCTTGTCCTTGAAGTCACTGCTAAGGGGAAAATTATCGGCAAATCAGTTTATAACCCAGTATTCCGTCTCAAGAGGAATCACAGTATTGAAAGTTTTTACCTAAGGAAATATGGTTTTTGGTGTAACAGAAACCTTAATATTATGAAAATGTTTTTTTTTTTTTTACCACCACGAGTCTCGACGTGATTTTAAGCTGCTTGTGCTGGAGAAAAGAAAAATCGTTTTTAAATTGTTTCGGTTATCCTCACAATTTTTCAAGCAATTTGTTCTTAAAAACCTAAGGTGCCAGCTCTCTTTGCGCGTCAATCGACTTCTTGTTATCCTTCATAAATGTGACATTTTCACCCCCAGAAGTGTCTTATTAGTTCCGAATATAATATAATGTATTTTACAATTAACTTTGAGGGCCCTTGAGGTAGATACATATTCAGCGTTTTCGCCGAGAAGTACGCTTATTTAGGCATCATTAGATTAAAAGAGTATGTACCTACCTCCAAAACGGATGCTGTCAATCGGAACTATTTCACAATTTGCACTACTCTCTTATCCTTCAAGTCACGGCTAAGTGGAAAAAAAATCGACAAATCAGTAAATAATCCAGAATTCCGTCTCAAGAAGAATCACAGTATGGAAAGATTTTACCTAAGGAAATGTGGTTTTTGGTGTAACAGAAACCATAATATTGTGATTTTTTTTTTTTACCGTCACAAGGTTCGACTTAATTTTAAACTGCTTTTGCTGGAGAAAGAAAATAGATTTCAAATTGTTTCTTTGATCGTCAGAACTTAAACTATTTGTTCATAAAAACCTTAGGTGCCACCTCTCTTTACGTGTCAGTCGACTTCTTGTAATCCTTCATAAATGGCATTTTCAACCTCTCAAGTGTCTTCATAGTTCTGAATAAAATTTATGTGTTTTACAGCCAATTTTGAGAACACTTGAGGAAGTTGCATATTCAGCAATTTCGCCGAGATATACGCTTTTTCAGCAATCATTAGATTAAAGGACAATGGACCTACCTCCAAAACGGATGCTATCAGCCGGAACTATTTCACAATTTGCACTACTTCTTGTCCTTGAAGTCACGGCTGAGAAAAAAAAATCGATAAATAACTTAAAAATTCAGAATTCCGTCTCAAAAAGAATCACAGTACTTTAAGATTTTATCTAAGTTAATGTGGATTTTGGTGTCACAGAAACCTTGATTTTGTGATTCTTTTTTATTTTTTTTTATTTTTTTTACCGCCACGAGGCTCAACGTAGTTTTAAACTGCTTTTCCTGGAGAAAAAAAATGAAGTTTTTAAATTGTTTCAGTGATCCTCAATTTTTCAAGTTACTTGTTCTTAAAAACCTTAGGTGCCAGCTCCCTTTTCGTCATTCGATTTCTTGTTATCCTTCATAAATGTGACATTTTCACCCTCTCAAGTGTCTTCTTTGTTCTCAAAGTTGATTGCAAAACAATCAACTTTGAGAACTCGAGGAAGTTGCATGTTTAGCGTTTTCGCCGAGAAATACGGTTATTCAGCCAAAGATTAAAAGAGAAAGGACCTACCTCCAAAACAGATGCTATCAGCCGGAACTGTTTCACAATTTGCAATACTTCTTGTCCTTGAAGTCACGGCTAAGGGGAAAAAATCGATAAAGTTAATAATCCAGAATTCCGTCTCATGAAGAATCACAGTATTGAAAGATTATACCTAGGGAAATGTGAATTTTGGTGTAACAGAAAACTTTATATTGTGAAAAAAAAAAATTTTTATCGCCACGAGGCTCGACGTAGTTTTAAACTGCATGTGCTGGAGAAAAATAAATCGAAGTTTTAAAATTTTTTCAGTGATCCTCAATTTTTCAAGCAATTTGTTCTTAAAAACCTAAGGTGCCAGCTCTCTTTACGTGTCATTCGACTTCTTGTTATCATTCATAAATGTGACATTTTCACCCTGACTAGTGTCTTCTTAGTTATGAATATAATATAATGTGTTTTACAATCAACTTTGAGAACTCTTGATGAAGCTGCATATTCAGCGTTTTCGCCGAGAAAAGCGCATTTTCAGCCATCATTAGATTAAAAGAGAATGAACATACCTCCAAAACGGATGCTATCAGCCGGAACTATTTCACACTTTGCACTACTTGTCTTTGAAGTCACGGCTGAGGAGAAAAAAAAAATCAGCAAATCAGTTAATAATCGAGAATTCCGTCTCAAGAGGAGTCACAGTATTGAAAGATTTTACCTAAGGAAATGTGGATTTTGGTGTAACACAAAGTGATTTTTTTTTTTTTACGGTGCGAGGCTCGACGAAGATTTAAATGCTTGTGCAAGAGCAAAAAAAAAAAAAAAATGTAGTTTTGAAATTGTTTCGGAGATCCTCTCAATTTTTCAAGTCATTTGTTCTTAAAAACCTAAGGTGCCAGCTCTCTTTACTTGTCAGTCGACATCTTGTTATCCTTCATAAATGTGACATTTTCACCATCACAAGTGTCTTCTTAGTTCTGAATATAATATAATGTGTTTTACAATCAACT
>JAGKTI010008212.1:685-34313 GCA_018397915.1 Birgus latro | reverse complement strand
GAGAGAGAGAGAGAGAGAGAGAGAGATCTTGTGTGGTGCAGTGGCAGAGTGTGCATCTCGCACGCCAAAGTTGTAAAAACTTATGGGATGCACAGACAAGGGTTTCTGTGATTGAACCAGTGTCGCATACTGGTATGCTTGCACCCAGTTGGCTTAAAGTGGGCCGGTTACACTTGGTTCACAGACTACACACACATCCAAAGCCTCTACAACACAACAATTACACTCACATGAGCTTCTCACCCTACATATAGTCTCTATCAGACAGCCTAAGCCACTGGGCAGAGGTACATGGCTGTATCGTCCCTGCTTCTGTAGGGATAGGCCGGTCCTGCAGTGGACCTCAACGGCTGATGACGATATATGCAAGTTGTCCCCCCAAAATGTAGTCACACTTTGAATGACAATAAATGCAGTGTTTACTGACACAGATACAAGTCTAATGAGTTAAATGAAAGAAAATTACATTAAATTAAAGAAAATTACATGAAATTGAAGAAAAGTTTAGTCTTCTTCCCCTAGTCTAGTCAAGTCTACTCATTATATGAGTAATGGGCAGTCAAAGAGTGAGTACATTTATTTGGGACACCCTGTATATGCAGTATATACCTATACGCTCCTCGACTGGGAATCGAACCCAGGACCTCTCAAATAGAAGTCATATACTGATACCAGTACACCACGGCGTGATAAAAGCAGTGGCCACCTGATTTTTTTCAGGAAACCAGGTAAATCCATGATGAAAGGATTTCTTTCAGTCACAACACATCAGGATCATACCATTGCCCCACGCAACTCGTTTGAATGGCAGAGCAGTTTTAATCTATCTCAGACACAACACGATCGTCTTAAGATGTTAGAGAAACACATTAAACGCGTGTGTACAAATATACTTATACACTCCTCGACTGGGAATCGAACCCAGAACCTCTTAAATAGTCAGGTACTGATACCATTACACCACGGCTTGATAAAAGCAGTGGCCACCTGATTTCTCTTAGAAACCAGGTAAATCCATGATGGAAGGATTTCTTTCAGTCACCACACATCATGGATTTACCTGGTTTCCTAAAAAAAAAAATCAGGTGGTCACTGCTTTTATCACGCCGTGGTGTAATGGTATCAGTACCTGACTTCTATTTAAGCGGTCCTGGGTTCGTTTCCCAGTCGAGGAGCGTATAAGTATATTTGTACACACGTGTTTAATGTGTGTATCTTAAGACGCTCGTGTTGTGTCTGAGATAGATTGAAACTGCTCTGCCATTAAAACGAGTTGCATGGGGCAGTGGTAAGAGCCTGATGTGTTGTGACTGAAAGAAATCCTTCCATCATGGAATTACCTGGTTTCCTATAAAAAAATCAGGTGGCCACTGCTTTCATCACGCCATGGTGTAATGGTATCAGTACCCGACTTCTATTTAAGAGGTCCTGGGTTCAATTCCCAGTCGAGGAGCGTATAAGTATATTTGTACACATGTGTTTAATGTGTGTTTCTCTAACATGTTACGGTGCTAATGTTGTGTCCGGGATAGATTAAAACTGCTCTGCCATTCAACCGAGTTGCGTGGGGCAGTAGTATGATCCTGATGTGTTGTGACTGAAAGAAATCCTTCTGTCATGGATTTACCTGTTTTCCTTAAAAAAACGGATGGCCACTGCTTTTATCACGCCGTGGTGTAATGGTATCAGTACCTGACTTCTATCTAAGAGGTCCTAGGTTCGAATCCCAGTCGAGGAGCGTATATTTGTACACACACGTTTATTGTATTTTTCTCTAACACCTTAAGACACTCGTGTTGTGTCTGGGATAGATTAAAACTGCTCTGCCAGTCACCCGAGTTGCGTGAGGCAGCGGTATGATCCGTGATATGTTGTGACTGAAAGAAATCCTTCCATCATGGATTTACCTGGTTCCCTAAATATAATCAGGTGGCCACTGCTTTTATCATGCCGTGGTGTAATGATATCAGTACCTGACTTCTATTTAACCCTTTAGTTCCTATTTGGACAAAATTGTCCACTTTTAAATCAATGGTCCCTATTGGTAAAATAGCCTTTGTGGGAAGTTGTTTGCTGAAGAGGACATATCCGTCCTGCTTTGCTGTTGGTTCTGGTAGCCTGGTTGGTCCCTGGCTCCCTACCCAAGGCCAGTGTGCTGGTAAACATCATAGTGTGTGAAAGTCAGCTGATGCACTCACTGAAGAAACTCCTTGAGCCACTCACTGAAGAAACTCCTTGAGCCACTCACTGAAGAAACTCCTTGAGCCCTCATGGATCCTGAACCAGGTTATTTACTGCTAACATGTTTACTTCTATATAAATAAACGGCAAATTCTGTCTGTCCGTCCGTCTGAAACCCCTCTAACTCGGGACACACTTGCTCTACATAGACATATTATACCCTTTTGGAATCAGGATGATGCCGGGATTGAAAATCTGCTCTTCATCTGGTGCTTGAACAGTTTTTGAAATTCTGTCTGTCCGTCCGTGTGTCTGAAACCCCTCTAACTCGGGACACACCTGCTCTACATAGACATATTATGCCTTTTTGGAATCAGGATGACCCCGGAATTGAAAATCTGCCCTTCATCTGGTGCTTGAACAGTTTTTGATTTGAAGAACTCAACTCAATTGAAGTTCCACGGAGTTTGTGTGATTTGAAGAACTCAATTGAGGGCTAATTGGGCCGGACTTTTAAGGTAGTTATATAATAAGAGAAAAAAGCTGAAAAGTGTTGTACTAATATATTCTTACTAGATCATTAAAAAAAAATCCTATGTTACCATATGTAAAGGTGACAAAAATGTCCTAATTGGCACCTTGACAGATGTAAACAAAGCCTACCCACTGAGCATGCATCTGTCAAATGATCGGCAGCCTAGTTTCCTACTTAGTATTCTGTTTTCTTGAGTTTCTCATTTAGTATCCAACAATTTATAAAAGAAAACCTCATGTTCTATGGGTAATCATAGCCTAATATGGATAATGATAAAAGAAAACCTTATGTTTTATGGGTAATTATAGCCTAATATGAGTAGCCTAGTTTCTTACTTAGTATTTTGTTTTCTTGAGTTTCCCATTCAGTATCCAACAATTTATGAATGAAAACCTCATGTTTTATAAAAGAAAACCTAATGTTTTATGGGTAATTATAGTTTAATATGGGTAATGAGGATCAGGAATCAACACTTCCAGTTTTTACAACCAGAAATAAGGAAGAGGTTATAGACCACGGCATATGCAGCTAACTATGTGCTCAAGTGACACAGAAGACCTTGATGAATATGTTGTGGATGAGGTGGATGATGTTTACTCACCACATGAGTCTGAGGAAGGTATGTACAATGTTCACAGAGTACTGTTCCTGAGTCACACAGCATTATATAGCAATAATTTGGATAAAGTGCATACAAAGAAACCTCTGAAGTTCCTGCATAGTACAGTTAGCTAGTACTTTTTAGTGGGAAGAATGTTTTGTCTAAAATATATTGTACATATTTTACTTTAAAGATAAGTTAAGCTCTTCTATGAGTGCTATATGCATATTTCACTGATGGGGATGAACCTTCTGAGAATACAGTTGTATTAGAAGTTGACAGCTCAGCTACAGCCTCTTCACCTCACTCCCAACCCAAACTCAAGACTGGGTGAAAAAGAATCTCCAGGCTGTACTGGGAACATATTCATGATAGACAAGAAGCACCTACAATACCCATCTATGATGTCCGTGACTATGATGAGAAGGAGGAGGAGGAGTATAGACCTATTTAGGAGATTCTTCACTGCTGACCGCTTGGATATGATTGTTGAGCAGTCCAGTTTATATGCAGTACAAGAAAATCCAAACAGACCTTTAGATTTAGATAGAACAATGGTTAGGATTATGCTTGTTTATGTCTGAAGTAAAATACCCAATACCAGATTGCATTGGTCAAGCTTTTCTGTAGGAAATGAAAAGGTGAGTTCACTTATGAGCAAAGACAGGTGGGAGGAAATAAAGATGAAGTTCCACCTTGTAGATAATTCACAAATACATCCACGTGACAAACTATCAAAGGTAGAACCTCTAATTGATCACCTGAGATCAAAGTTCAAAGAAATCCCCATGACTGAATATTTGTGTGTACATGAGGGGAACTCATCTATGAAGCAATATATTCCTATGAAACCACATAAAAGAGGATACAAAATTTTTTTTCTGGCAGATGATATGGGAATGGTATATGATTTCATACACTTCACTGGTAAAATAGAGCCTGTGAATAATCAAAATGTTCCAGATCTGAACCCAGGTTCTAATTCAGTACTTTATCTTGCTGAGTGCATACCCCGATTCAAGAATCATAAATTGTATTTTGATAATTGGTTCACTTCGCTTCCCCTTTTAGATCATTTAGCATTCCGTGGTATATGGTGTAGTGGAACTGCTCATCACAAAAGAATACCAAATCTGACATTCATATCAGATAAGCAGCTTCAGACTCATGGGCGTGGCTTTTATGATGAATGGGCGACAAAATATGAGAATAGTAAAATAACAGTTCTAAAATGGTTTAACAACAAAGCAGTGCACCTTGTATCTACATTTGCCACATCATTCCCATTAGACAAGTGCACAAGGTTTGATAGAAAGATAAAAGAAAGAGTAGAAGTCCCTAGACCATTCATTGTCAAAGACTACAACAAACATATGGGTGGTGTTGATCTGCATGATCAGCTGATGGCTTATTACAAGATGTCATTCAGATCCAAAAAATACTATCAAAGATTAGCTTTTCATATGACTGACACGACAGTGATAAACTCTTGGCTACTTTATAGGCGAGAGGCAAAACATCTTGGAAGTTCCTAAGAGAAAGGAAATGTCCCTTTGTGAATTCAAACTCAAATTTGCAGATTCTCTTGTTAAGAGGAAAAAGTAAGGGAAGAAGAGGAAACGGTCAAGTAATATAGCAGATGTTGCAAGGAAAAGCTGGGAAAGCAACCAAGCCAATTCCAGATAAAGATATGACTAGATATGATTGGGCACCTCCCTTACGTTCCATTTCAGCACTGGATGTTGCATAATTTAGCCAGATATCTCTTTAATAAAGTTCAGATATCTGCGCTGATGGATAATTGTGAGTTCACTGCATATATATATATATATATATATATATATATATATAGTGTGTGTGTAGCAACATGAATTAGCATTTGATTTATTAACCTGTTATCTCTCTATATATATGAACACTTTTATTTCCGTTATTTTTATGTATAAATCCCTATGATTATATTAACTGGGATTTATAAGCTACAAGATAACCCAGCAGTACATGTGAAGAACAGCCTGTTGCCATATGACAACGCTAGACGAAATGTGAGTAGAAAATCGCATGTGTTCAAATCCCAGTGCTTTGTATTATTGCTTCAGAGACGAATAGAAATAGTCCATTGTCACCACAGTTTATTCCGTAGATAGTATCTACATAAAGAAAGGCATTTTGTACTAAGATTTTTTTAAAATTAATTCTTATGATGCTTTGGAAATTGTGAGTTTATGTTCCTAAACCGAATTTTCGAATAACTTATTCTTACCAATAAAATATAAAACAATTAATGTGAAGTCACAAACATCACTATAAAGTTAAATCATATCTTTATGAAGAATAATAGACTGCTATATTACAAACATCCCAACCATGGTAGAATGCTGACCTCATGAAAACAAAATGCAATATGGTCTGTAGGGGTAAATTGCTATACTTGCAATAGTTTGGCTCTACGAGAGCAGGTAAATGTCACGAATTTTCTACATCGTAACGTCATGTTAAGTAAATCGTGACATCGAGTGATTTTGCGGGAGGAACGAATTATTATGAAATGTACGATGTTCGCTCATTCTCTCAAACCGTCCGCTCGCGTGCTTGTATTCGCTCATGTTGTCAAAACTTTCGTCATTCTACCGCGAGTAATTGTTTTTTATGTGCGGGCGGTACGTTCCTCTGAGCGATAATTTTTGAATTGTCAGTTCCGCTCTGGGCCGTTATACGCCGGCCGCGCCATCTTCCCGCGCTCGTCGCGCTATGTATTCAAATCGGAGCTCAGTCTGTCTGCAGACACAGCGCGCCGCGGTACGCCTCTAAGGCTTGGGTGATTTCTTAGTTATTTCAGATCTCAGCTTGTATTGGCGTGTGTCCCGCAGCTCCCACCCCCTTGGTGACCGTTGCAGCAGCTCGGTTTCATGTTTCATCCATACTGATTAGTATTTTCTTGTTTTCCTAGGCTTAAGCTTTTGAGATATTTAGCTGTTTGTCTGAGTGAGTGAGTGCATTTCCTTTCCTTTGATTTGAATTGGAGTCCTGTAACATAAATTTATTTGCTTCTATTTAATAAATTTACAGTTCGTTTTCTTGAGCTTTGTTAAATGTAACAGTCGTGTTTAATTTTCCCACTTATTTAATATAGTTTTGCTACTCCACGTTAGCACAGCTCTTTGTATTAAATCACGACTGGTACTTAGGCCAGCTTTTGGCATTAATCCTTAAATCCGTTGTGCTAGCTAGGAGTTTGGCTCAGCGAAGATCCTGTTTATCTTTATTATTATCATTTTTGATTGTTAAGGGGAGAAACTAACTTTCTTAGAGGCCAACGGTACAATTTACAGCCTAATTGAGCGTCTAGTCTCTGCTGTGTACCGTTGAGAAAGTCTCGACTCTAGAGAATTGGCGAAGTGAGCCAGCATAAAGTGAAATCGCTGCTCGATTTCACAAGTCTGTTCTCTCTTAGTAAATGACTCGATAGTCATTCTTAGCACACATAGCTATACATTGTATACTCGAGTTATACAATATCATTATCCCTTTGAAATACTTAAATTTCCCCTGACATCTGGCGACCTCACGCCAGGATGCATACATAAATTTCCCCTGACATCTGGCGACCTCATTCCAGGATAAACTCCTAGCCTGAAATTATTACCGAATCACTTACTCACTTTTACTTATCAGTCTCACTTGTCACTCAGTCTCAAACTAAGCACGATGGAATCCAGTGCATTCGTGCAAGAAGCTAAGGATATGGGGCTTACTAACTCCCAGGAAAATCGAGATTATGTCCTGTCGCGCTTCAGTTACGAGCAGCAACGTGAAAATGCCGCCCGTAAAGAGCAGAAAATTCAGCGCGAGCATGAGAAAGAACTACGTGAATATGAGCGTGCTGAGCGCGAGGCACATGAAGAACGTGAGTGTGCTGAACGCGAGGCACGTGAAGCACGTGAGGAATGTGAGCGCGAGGAACGAGAGAGAGAACGTGAACACGAGCGTCAGGCACGTGAACATGAGTTGGAAGTGCTTAAGCTTAAGCGAGACTCCTTGGCTTCAGGCACAGTGGGTGCAGCTAATCCAAGCTCCACTACTGCTCTCTCAGCACCTTTTCTAGCAACTCCACGTCTCAAACTTCCCTCTTACAAGGAAGGCGAGCGAATCGAGCCATTTATAGCTCGTTTCAAAGACATGGCAAACCTGTACGATCTGGATGAGGCAGCTAAGCGGCTTCAGTTCCTTAGCCTGTTTGAGGGCCCCGCCCTTGACATTCTCCACAGAATTCGCGGAGATAATCTCATGTATGAGATGATGAAGACCGCACTCATCAAAGCGTACGGTCTTACTGCTGATCATGCTAGAAGCCAGTTCATGAAGGCGCATCTCCAGGAAAAGGAGACAGCTGTTCAGTTCCTTGACCGTCTCACGGCATATTTAGGCGAATGGATGGAGAAGGACGAGACTCCCTGCACACGAGAGGGAATGATCGACCTCTTGCTGCACACACAGCTGGAAAAGTCATGGCCTGCTGAGCTTATGGCCCACCTCAAGATGTCCAAAGTGAAGGACGCATCCCAAATGGTACAAAACGCTGATGCTTTCTTTAGTGCGTACGGGTACGAAACTCGTAAGCAGCAGTCCTGGAACAGAACAGATACTGCTAAGTCTGGTAAGCAATCCCAGACTGAACCCCAGCATCAAGGCCATTATCAAAATAATGGTCATGGTCCAAACAAACCGCAGAAGGACCAGGGGCAGAATACACAGAAACCTGACTGGAAGAGGTACAACAAGTACCCTAGCCAGCAGCAGTACCCTAATCAACAGCAGTATCAGCCACGCAATCGCCAACCGGGACAAACCTTTTCGACGCCAGCCCCAGTGTATCGGAGGCAGGAGGCGAATGCAGCCTTCATTCCTCAACAAGCGCATGATGGTGCCGTCCCCACCAGCACAGCTCCTCCTTCACAGTTCACTAGTCCCCCTGAGACGAACTCTTCTCCACAGGCCGTCAGTGCTCCTGCTCCCCAGATGGTGAGTACAGCTCCTCATGCATCTAGTTCGGGTACGATCCCTAAGGCAAATACTCCTGTCAGATTTGAAGAGATGTGTGCCATGCAGCCTTATCAATGGCTGGCCGCTTCTTCCACAGGCCCTCCCACAGGTAACAGTGCATTCCTTGTTCAACCAGGGTTTGTGGGATGTGTTTCTGTTAATGTACTGAGAGACAATGGTTCCTCAGGTTGTACTGTCAGGCAGAGTCTTGTTCGTCCTGAAGAGTATACAGGCAGACAGATCCAAGCTCAGCTTATTGACGGATCAGTGAGATTGTTTCCTGAGGCATGTATCCAGGTAGCATCTCCCTTTTACACAGGTTCAACAGTTGCAGTTGTCATGCAAGAACCTTTGTTTGACCTTATCATAGGCAATATACCAGGTGCCAAGTTTAGTTGCACCGCAGATGTCACTACTCAGACTTCGGCTGCAGTAACACAAGCCATGGCCACGGCTCCAAATTGTGTTGCCCCAGTCGCCATTGCATTGCCGCAAGATCTGATTTGTAGTCAAGATGTTGTCCAAGAGCAACAGACTGACCCGACCCTTGCTGTTGTGCGGAAGAAACAAAAGGGTAAAGTGACCAAGTATTCACGGGGTGGACGAGCCAGGTTCCTTCGCAAACAAGGACAGCATTACTGTGTGTCACGAAGACCTGAGGGCGAGGTTCGACTGCAGTTTGTCGTTCCCGCAAACTACCACCAGGCAGTGTTAGAATGTGGTCATTGTTTAGCATCAGGAGGTCATATGGGCAAAAAGAAAACCCAAGGCCGTATCCGTGCTGACTTTTTCTGGCCAGGAATGGGACAGGAAATTGATAGTTTTGTGCACTCCTGTAATGTGTGTCGACGTACCACCATTCAGGAAAGTTTCCTTCCTGCGCCGTTTGAATCCACGCCCATAATCTCTGAGTCGTGTGAGAGAGGGCAGTGGTAATGTAAGTATCTGTTGTACACTGGGTTCCCTAAGACTGTGCTGTTCTAAGAGATTTGAGCAATCCAAGAACTAGCTTGGTTCCCAGTCAGTACTATATGATTAATGTGGGTATCTGTCATACACTGGGTTTCCTAAGACTGTGCTGTTCTAAGAGATTTGAGCAATCAAAGAACTAGCTTGTTTCCCAGTCAGTACTATATGATTAATGTGGGTGTCTGTTGTACACTGGGTTCCATAAGACTGTGCTGTTCTAAGAGATTTGAGCAATCCAAGAACTAGCTTGGTTCCCAGTCAGTACTATGCTGCTAAGACCTCATGTCTCGCTTGTTGGCCCCACTGGACATAATATGTCTGAGATCTGTACATACATATGTACTGTAGCTTATAAGTGCACCGTAGATTAAGGTAGGTTAAGGGGGAAGTCCGAGACCCCGCAGAGGCAATCTGAGGCTGTGTTTGAATTACCTTGTGGTGTACCTCGAGCTGTGGGCCTCCCTGAGGATTCCCGGAGATTACACAGAAGCCACATGAGTGTTCACACTCATGCAGGGTGTTAAAATGTGACCTGCCCAAGTTTTGCATAGGAATTCTCGACTACCTTTACTAATTATAAGTGTGCTGTCACGGTGAACCCAACCAAGGACACCGATGACAAACGGGCAGTCGAGGTGACAAGCCGTTTGTAATGATAAGTATAGCTATAAGTGTGCAGTCACGGTGAACCCAACCGAGGACACTGATGACAGACGGGTAGTCGTGGTGCGATCCCAGCCGAGGGCACCAACGACGAGCCCTTTATTAGGCGTAAGTGTAGGTTAAAAAAAGGCAACTATTAAGGAAATAATGGCGAAATACGTACAAAATTTGCTGTTAACTGACTTTCATCCAAAGAGTACTTTCTTTTGTGTGTGGATTGATTGCTGGGTGGATGAAATTGTAATTTAGTGCAAATTCTTTCATTGACACTATTGATACTCCACCTTGACTCATCCCACAGGTACAGTTGTTGGGTGAAGATGTCCAGGACTATTGATTGTCTGCTGCACGCTGGCACTTCATCTCCTCTGCCCTCGTCGCCTTTATTATTGCATTAACATGTATTATTATTATTGCTTACACGTAGGTACAGTTATACTACAACTGTCACACCTACACCGTGTATCACATACACCACGCTACATAACAATTAGTTGTCAATGTAAATGTAGCGAACTTTCATTCAGTTTGACCTGAGTACAGGATTTTTCACTGTCGTCTCGGAGTTTTTCCCTCAAGCTTGCTTTTCTTAACGTAAATACAAGGTTTTTACACTCACAGGCGACAATGTTTTTCTCCTGTAACAGGATAGTACACACACCACAGTGTGAATCTTGTGTGACTGAGCTAGAATGTATATAAATACTGTATATAATGTCAAATTTTACTAAAGTAAAATTTGAATTTTTTCAGGGGCGTAATGTCACGAATTTTCTACATCGTAACGTCATGTTAAGTAAATCGTGACATCGAGTGATTTTGCGGGAGGAACGAATTATTATGAAATGTACGATGTTCGCTCATTCTCTCAAACCGTCCGCTCGCGTGCTTGTATTCGCTCATGTTTTCAAAACTTTCGTCATTCTACCGCGAGTAATTGTTTTTTATGTGCGGGCAGTACGTTCCTTTGAGCGATAATTTTTGAATTGTCGGTTCCGCTCTGGGCCGTTATACGCCAGCCGCGCCATCTACCCACGCTCGTCGTCGC
Source organism: Birgus latro (assembly GCA_018397915.1). Classification (NCBI taxonomy): domain Eukaryota; kingdom Metazoa; phylum Arthropoda; class Malacostraca; order Decapoda; family Coenobitidae; genus Birgus; species Birgus latro. Next base: position 23,273 of record JAGKTI010008212.1, on the reverse strand, counting down.
GCTATGTATTCAAATCGGAGCTCAGTCTGTCTGTAGACACGGCGCGCCGCGGTACGCCTCTAAGGCTTGGGTGATTTCTTAACGATTTCAGATCTCAGCTTGTATTGGCGTGTGTCCCGCAGCTCCCACCCCCTTGGTGATCGTCGCAGCAGCTTGGTTTCATCCATACCGATTAGAATTTTCTTGTTTTCCTAGGCTTAAGCTTTTGAGATTAGTATTTTCTTGTTTTCCTAGGCTTAAGCTTTTGAGATATTTAGCTGTTTGTCTGAGTGAGTGAGTGCATTTCCCTTCCTTTGATTTGAATTGGAGTCCTGTAACGTAAATTTATTTGCCTGTATTTAATAATAAATTTACAGTCCGTTTTCTTGAGCTTTGTTAAATGTAACAGTCGTGTTTAATTTTCCCACTTATTTAATATAGTTTTGCTACTTCACGTTAGCACAACTCTTTGTATTAAATCACGACTGGTACTTAGGCCAGCTTTTGGCATAAATCCTTAAATCCGTTGTGCTAGCTAGGAGTTTGGCTCAGCGAAGATCCTGTTTATCTTTATTATTATCATTTTTGATTGTTAAGGGGAGAAACTAACTTTCTTAGAGGCCAACGGTACAATATTACAGCCTAATTGAGCGTCTAGTCTCTGCTGTGTACCGTTGAGAAAGTCTCGACTCTAGAGAATTGGCGAAGTGAGCCAGCATAAAGTGAAATCGCTGCTCAATTTCACGAGTCTATTCTCTCTTAGTAAATGACTCGATAGTCATTCTTAGCACACATAGCTGTACATTGTATACTCGAGTTATACAATATCATTATCCCTTTGAAATACTTAATTTTCCCCTGACATCTGGCGACCTCACGCCAGGATGCAAACATAAATTTCCCCTGACAGTAAACTCCTCTGTCTCTCACCAAGAATATAATGCAGAGGGATAGTTTCTTTCTTGCATAATTTCCATGAAAGTACTGACAACAACTCACTGCAAAATCAAGCTTTTTTTTTATTATTATTATTATCAGTCCTACCTTTTAGACAACAAACTTTTGTTTCTGCTGAGAGCCATGTCCTTCAGCTTATTCTTCATCATCCATACCAGCAGAATCTTCATCAGTCAACCCATAACTTTGCTGACTCCAAATATGTTGTTAGAATATCCCAGATCTCACTGAATGACAGATCCGTAGAGCAACAGATTGTTATTGTTGTTGTTGTTGTTGTTGGGCAAACTCAGTTTGTCTGGCCCAGCAAACCGATCATCCATAGTCAAGCACCCCTGCTGGGCCATCCAGTGCAGTGAACCACTGTTTTCCTGTGGCAGACAGCGCATCGCCACAACGAGTGGAGAAGAATGCTAAAGTTTTGCTTCCTGGGTGGATGCGACTTTTGAATGTCCTCCCAATTAACCGGGGCACATAATAGACTCCACACCACCCCGTTATTTGGGAATATGGTTACTAGCCAGCGCTGTCAACTGTTTCTTGCATTATAGGAAACCATCAGCTTTGTGACTCAGTGCAGAGGTACCTGAAGTGAAAAAAATGAGTAATATATAATAACAGATGGAATGGGAGAAATAGGATGAGAAGAGGGCAGACAAGGGGTCAGAGTGATAAAACTGAAAGAAGTAGTCAACATTACATGATGCGAGGGTGTGATGGTTGCCACCACAAATAACAGGAATATTCACATGACAACAGTTAACACTAGCTCTATACATAGCTTGGTGGCAGGTGATGGCCATCATTGTCCACTCACTTCTCGTAGTGCTGTCTACTTCTTCCTTCACTTTTTTCATTCTGTTTCTGGGTCTGTCCTCCTTTCTTCCAACTTTTCTCTTTCCATCTGTCACTCCAAATTTCACTTCAGGTGTTACAACTGTGGGTGGTGACCATATTACCAGATAACGGGGTGATATGGAACCTACTATGGTGACCTAATTAACTGGGCGGACGGACGTAAATATGGCATCCGCCCAGTAACCAAACTTCCACAGTCCACACTTTTCCCAAGGCCTCGCCACACCACAAGGGAACATCGGTTCATTGCACGAGACGGCCCTGCAGAGGCAGTTGCGTGCCTGTGATTGATAGGTCTGCTCAACCAAACACACCCAGACTGATCAACAGCAACAACTAAACATAAAAAATCCGTACATCACATACCAGTGGTAACATGAATATACTGAATTACTGCAGATTAATTAAATACTAACCCTTACGAGTTCGCTATTTTGTAGCTCAACACAAATAAATACACCCACTTTCAGTGGGTACTGACTTCCACTTGACAGGTTTGGGTCAGCACATGAATAAAGTGAGAGAATATAAGGTTCTATAATTCTGAGTGATGCCATATCGCAACGCTACAGTGTAAGAGGTTATGGAGCTGTTTAATTACAGTTCAGTAAATCTGGTTATCATGAACGAGAAACATGGCTTTTATAAGCCTTTTAGTGTGCAGAAACTAATTCACTACCGTATCAAAGCAATGAAGAATACATACCAAAGAGTAAAGGAGAAAAATGCCTTTTGAAAAGAAGATAGCATCAGATACAGCTTAACAGGCCAAAACCATACAGTAGCCATACCATGAGAGCATCACATCTCTCAGCTTTTGCACCGAAAACATAACGCAAAAAGTTGCAGGGATATTCCAAAATAATTTAGAAATCACAAATTAAAAAATGCAAATAGAGGATAACTTTTTGGAAAAATTAGAAACCATAATAAGGAATATTTTATAAACATCAGGCAAGGTGAATATAGATTAGACTGGACTGATCCACCGGTCACATCAAAATTCCAGCATAACATTAATTAATATCAGTTCAGTACCAGTGCGCCTGCCTTCCCCATCAGTTCCAATTCAGTTTCAGTTCAATTCACAATTGAGAACATGATTTGTTGTAATGTATGGAGATTTATAGTGTGCGTGTGTGTGTGTGTGTGTGTGTGTGTAAAGTCTGTCGCAGTTATGAACGTACTTTGCTTTTTCTTCAGGCTAACTCCAGACTAATGTATTTACACAAGGGCCATTCAAGAATTGCAGGAGTTACTCGAGGCAGTTTTCAACCCCCTATCCTCCTGAATTTTCCTTTTCCTGTAGCCTGAATACAATCACATATTACAACAGCACAATTCTTCTTGCTTATAGTGGCCTGGAACGGTTATATACAGCAAATCAATATAACTACAGATCGTCGGTCTCTATATGGATGATATTTTCGTTCGTTGGTTGCGGAATCGTTGCTGAACGGCAGAATAAAACAGTAATCTGTCTCTACCACCATTGTATAGCATTTTTCCGTTATTTGCTGCATAATCGAATGTAAATCTCTAGTTACCCAAGATTCAAGACAGAGAATGGGCAATTTTAGTTTCAGCTATCAAGGTAGAGAAATGGCAATTCCAGCCCAGGCTACAGTGGCCCAGTGCATCACCGATTATTATTATTATTATTATTATTATTATTATTATTATTATTTTTCAGGTTGATCAGAGAGGAGGAGCAATGAGGGTTGGTATTCTTGTGCTTCTGGTTCTGGTGTCGACCGTGGGAGGGACTGGGCAGGCGCCCGTGCTGAAGACCAAACAAGGGGATGTGTCTGGGGTGGTGGAGCAGGCGAGTAAAGGCAGGACATTCTACTCCTACTACGGCATACCCTTCGTTAAGCCTCCCGTGGGACCCCTGCGCTTCAGGGTACATGTACACCCTGTCTTCGTGTTAGGTCACTTACAGCCCAAAGACGTCAGTTTCTACAATGTAGCTTTAACATGTCAAAAGTGTTAGAATGTTGCTCAGCTTTCCTCTTCTGCAACGTAGCTTTAACATGTCAAAAGTGTTAGAATGTTGCTCAGCTTTCCTCTTAAATTGCTAGCATGTTGTTAGAACTACCTAAAAGACAGTTATTATGTCACCTAATTCGCTTTTAAAAAGTATTAGAATATGACTTCCAGTGTCGGCCTGTTCTTATGCAGCCTTTCAAAAAGTTTGAATATCACCATAGCTGATCTTATATAGTGTTAGACGACAGAATGTTAGAATGTCACTTTAGCTTTTCTCAAACAGTGTTAGAATGTTGCTAAATGCTAATAGTATTACATAGTTTTAGTGTAGTTATGGTATACCACATTTGTTGTAACCTGAAGAATATCCATCGATGGCTAGGTGTAGTGAAATTAAAGGCCTGATTTGACTAGTAATGAGGGGACTCGTTCTTACCTCATTGTCAGTTGTCGTCGACTTTCATGCAATCTGGTGTTTGATGATGATGAAGATGGTGATGAGCCACCCGTTCCAGGACCCACAACCAGGTGAGCAGTGGTCGGGCGTGCGAGACGGATCGGTGATGCCTGAGCCTTGTTTACAACTTAGCGTGGTACCATTTGCCACCAACCGCAAAGCAGAGGAGAAGGACTACTTTGGCAGTGAGGACTGTCTCTACCTCAATGTCTTTACACCTAAGGTAAAACGGTCGGGCTTGTTCTGTGAATATGGAGATTTCTTTTACTTCCTCCATAATAATTCATTCTGTACATTACAGCCCAATATCCTCCTGTGCGTTACTTATGGAATCTATTTCGGCGTTAATGCGATAAAAATATCGTACAAGCGAATACTTAGGTATATTATGCACAATAATTCTCTAAGGATGAGGTGCTATTTAGTCTCCCATATCGAACTTGTTAACTGTCTCTTGGGTTTGATACACATTCAGCTTTATGAAGTAATTCTTGCGTTGAGGTTACCACAAGCTCAAAAGGCTTTCTGGGGTGCATTTGTTGTAGTAAAGTGGATAAACTGGATGTTCAAGTGTCAAATTAAATTACGGAACTTCTTTAACAATAGCACTGAATCATTTGGCAACAATACACAATAAACTGATATCCGATATACTTGTACAGTACATATACTTTAGAAGGCAGCGGTTTACCGAGGGACGAGACTATGACTGCTTTCATATGAACATTCTTGCTAAAAGATATTCTGTTTTGATTTTGGCTAATTCCAGGCGACTTTATTCAGCACTGGAAATACATCACTAAAGATGTATTTCACATTTACTCTTGCCACACTGTATTCTCTTCAAGCACTGTATTTAATCCTAATATGTATGGACTTGCAAAGTCTAGCCTTTTCAGTTCAGAAAACACCTAATCAGGATAAAGTCGTTTGAAAAAAAAACTAATAGTAGTAATGCATGGTATCATCACACCATGTTACCTGCGTCCTGGTACTAATGAAGTGTTCCTGATACAGACAAGGAACGACTCTCAGAATCTACCGGTGATGGTGTGGTTCCACGGAGGTGCTTTTTTCGCTGGTGGCGCCAGTCGGTACCTTCCACACATCCTTTTGGATCACGATGTGGTGCTGGTGGTGGTGCAATACCGGCTTGGCATTTTAGGTACGTACACCTGCCGACGTATGTAAGCCTAATATCAAATCCCTTTTACTTCTCACATCTCTCTATGGGCTAATCTGAAGCTGAGAGAGGTTTGGTGTGTTCTCTTTCGAAAGATAGAAAAGTTCTCTCATTCCTCTCCTGGCTGCTATTCTTTAGGTGAGAGGAAATGGTACGTTTTCTGCCCATAGATGGCTGTGTGATGTGTTCCATTGTGGAAGAAAACATGCCTTGTATAAAGCATTTGTAGTAGAATATTAGGCCTACATTTGACCCTGACAGTACAGATGAGGTGGGAAATAATTAAATTCCATAGTGAATAATAATGAGAAAGTGAACTGAGTTTTTAAAGCCACTGAGGCGGTATTCGGAATCGAACAAACTTCTAAGAAAATTGTTAGAGTTTTATAACTGTTCGGCTTATGAAGTGGACTGATGTTACTGACTGCAGTTGTTCATACGATGAAATAAAGTATCATGCATGCGATGGGTGATATGTCCTACATGATCATCACAGCTCGTGATATCTCCCAACGAGCTTAATCTGTTTTCTTCTGACAACAAGCATGTCCGGTCACTGCCTCCGGGCCCTCAGGAAAAAAAAAAAAAAAAAGAGCGTTGATTAAAAGTAGAAAACTGAGCTTATTTTCTGTTTACACTTGACTGCACACCAACTCGCTTCGGAGTTGTCATACGCCGCCACCTCCCTTATACACGTGTCTAGCTTTCCATTCATTCATCGGTATATTTTTATCTAATCTTTTTTTCTATCTCTCCATCCATTAATCTATTTTTACCACTACACACAGATTCATCTATCTGCGTATCCTTCAATCCATTAACCTAACATTATCCATGTTTCTCATTCTTCCAGTCAACTGTCTGCTTATCTATCTGCCCATCTAACCGTAACACCAGTTCCTGTACAAACTTCTTCCACTGAGATTTACCTACACACTATAGACAGGCTTATCTCACCAAACCTCAAAACCACATGTAACTAAATTAACCAGACCAGTGAGACTTATCAAAGTACGCTGACGTTTTAGAAGAACCTAAATAACTCAACACCATGTAGCCTAGGACAAAACTATGGGATGAAAACTCCTTTCCAAAACTAGACAATCAGATTTTAATCTCTGCACATTCTTGAAGGTTAAACACTGAAAGTTACCTAACAATATGACTGAACGAATTCCATGGTACAATAATTTAGGCGTGCCGAGTGTTTGCCTGGCTGATGTATGATATTCGGACCTCAATATTTCAGTAACTAAGAAACAAAGGCGTTTCTAGGACTGGCCTCGTCGAGGGTCCAGAAACAATACTGACGAGTAATGTCATAAGTGATATATGGCATCGTCACGATAATAAGATGACCGACTCGAAAAACAAGCATCTGGCAGATTCCAACAGCCATTGTCTTTGGCACGGGCGTATTTAGGATCTTGAAATATTGGGGGCTTAGCCCAGCCAAGAAATATTCTGATTTTCACCAGATGAATTTAAAGTTATTTTTGATTAAAATGAATATAAGATGTGAGACAGTGCTGTGTTCTACCAAAGGTTCCAGTCGGATGCTTAGACTAATTTTCGCAACATGAAATAAAAATACAATGAGTACAATCTGAGTTGTGACAAAACTGTGTTAACTCTGTGTCTTGTCCATCTGATACGTACCTCTTCACCTCTCCAGAGGCTCTTTTGGTGTCTCATCTGCCTGTCGCACTCATCTCCTCTGCTTTCTCCTCCTGTTCTTTCCTTTCTCCTGTCTGCTCCTAAAAAGGATGCAATCAGCATATGTCAAGCAACATCTAACCAAAACTCTTATTTTTGGATGTGATGATTAGATCATAATCACATGTTATTAATTTATATTTTACATAGACTTATCATATTCTTTTTTTTTTTTTTTTCCGGGGAGGAAGGATCAGGCTGTGGCGTCTTGAATTTAGTTGGGTGAATGTGTCAGTCACTTTTTCATAGTCAAGGCTTCCAGCCAACTCTCTCTCGATTGACAACACTGCCAGATCATTGAGCCTCTCCTGGCCTAAGCCAAGAATGTAGTGGGCGAAGAGCACTAAATGATCGCTCACAACTGCAGCTACTGACTGGGATGGTAAGGGCCATCTGTACGATCGTCTCTAGTGATGGGAACATCATGGGATCAAGGTGCTTGAACACATTTAGAATGTCTGGGATGGCATCTGGTCCCTTCCAGCTCAAAATCTTTTTTGCCACCATGACCTCTTCTGGGAGTAGATTGCGAGGCTAGTTTCTCTAGGGACTGCATGCACAAGAAGGCTTCAGAGGCCGGATGACATGCTTGGATGCCAATCAAGACTTTTCTCCCAACACTAGAAAAACGATTCTCCAGCTCACTGGTCATTCGATCGATGCAGGAGTAGAAAAGTCTCTGCTTGAGATGTTCTGAATCATTACCCAGGTCTGATCTGGAACCACAGGACACCTCAACAAACGGAGTTATCCATTTTCTGTTTCCTTCTCAGACCGAGAGAAGACTCCATGATTGTTATTCGCCTCACATGCTGCCTTTGTCATGGCATAGATCTCTTCAGCCACCTGTGCAGTTCGATGGCTACTCAGGGTGTCATGGACTGCACTTTTTTAATGCACTGCCTGTGTCAAGTCGACGGTTTCTTTCTGAAGAACCTTGTGAAAGCCTTCATTGATGCCAAGCAACTTTTGGAACACAACCAACAGGTAGACCACAGGGAGTTTGGATAATTTTGAATGCAGACCTAGTGCTGTTTGTGTTCTGATCTTCTGAAGAGATTTCATGACAGCAGGAAAATTCTTCAGGAGTGCATTAACAGAGAACGACTGACATGACCATCGGGTGTTTGATATTTGCATAAGTTCCCTCTGCTCAATGTGGATCTCTTTCTAAACGGCAGCAAACTGGTCGTAGTTGACTGTAGACACATTGAAAAATGCATATAGGTTTTTAAGCAGACAAAAAAAAAATAACTGGCTTTAGGATTGGACTTGTAGGTGTGGCAAAGGACCAGGTTTAGGTCATGTTCATAGTAATGCACATAGACAGCCTCTTTATGTTTTTTTCCTGGAAACGAGCTTGCACCCCTCGAACAGATCCACTCATCACTGCTGCACTGTCATATGTTTGGGCGACAACATTCAGATCAGCAGTGTTGCTGGACACAAGAATCTGTTCGACTGCATTTGTGATCGCATCTGCACATAGACATCCAGTTTCTTCAAGAAAAGGAAATTTCCTTAATGTTACCTTCGAGTGGAACATAATCCACACATAAAGCGAGCTGTTCTGTGTGCTCATCCTTGGCTTCGTCTGTGATATTCCCACAAACATCTTTGATTCGTTTACTTCTTGAATGATCTGTGCCGTGACCTTTGTGGAGCAACATCCGATTAATTCACTTTGAGAATACAACGAGAGGTGTGTACGATTGGCAGGAGCTTTGTATCTCTGCAGGAATGGGTCGAACTTTTGCAGCAGCTGCATACATTCAAGGAAGCTCCCTATTTGGCTAAGAAGACAGCCACCGAAATAATGCGGAATATATACTCCCTTCTTTCACTGATCTACACTAGCAGTTTGTAGCTGCTCAGCTACATCACCATGAACTTTGCTTGACTTATGGCTCATCCATGCCACGGTGGATGCCTTGTGTAATGAAGTCTTCTCATGGTCCCTAAACGAATCCAGAGCCCCCTTCCAGTTGCTGTAGCCAGTAGAGGATAGACCATCTTTCTTTTGCCTACATTGCTGCTTGCTGAATATCTGCTGCAGAAGCAGAAGGCGGAATTTTGGTTGACTGAATACTCTAGCCAGTTATAAGTGTTGTAAAGGCTCCTCTGAATGGACATCTTCTGAAGTCCAAATTGTCTGGAAGGAAACTGGATATCTTTTACTTGCTTTGGACATGTGTCTGGGCTTCCTAAATTTGTCTAATTAGAGCCCTCTCTCTTTTTTCCCTCGTCTCTCCTCCCTGGCTCATATGTGAAGCAGCAGTAAACGACAGGTTTTAGGCCTTTACTTTTATCTGCCCACAACATAACTCACAACAACCCTACCAACTGTTTCATTTGCTCTATGATTTACCTAGTCAACATGTTTTCCCTTTTATTTTTATATATTTTACTAATCACTCTCCTTTACACTGCATTTTTTATTGTCCTATATTAGTCTACATTTGATTTATTGCACACCTGTTATGCCATGTGTCTAATTTAATCATCACCTTGTCATTTATGCCTTTCATTTATATCTCTGCTATTCTCCTATATGAAACGTTTTGATCTTCATTTTAGTTATTAAATGTGATGCGCTATACAAATAAATGTCTTATTATTAATTGCTTATTGCACACACACACACACACACACACACACACACGTGCGTGGGTTGGCACCACTGCGTGACTGATGGCCGATTGGCGAGTAGCCGTGAATACGGGATAGGAACGAACATGAACCTAACGGGATCAAACCGAATGTTTTCCGTACGAGATCTATCAATTCCATTATTCTAGTATTAACAACAAGAATTAAAATTTTGTGTTGGCTCCGGCCGGGGCTATTCTTATTTTTGTTATTAAAAAAAAGAAAAAAAGCTATTTGACATCAGGGGCTATTCATAAAACATTTGGGGATATAGCCTCCAATGCCCACGCCGAACTACACCAATGATCTTCGGTGTCAAATATTCTCATGGAATTTGCACAGCTTGTTTTTCTGGACATTGTTATGAATACACATTATAATATTAAATGCTTAAAGTGAACAGTGACTTTATAACCCAGTTATCCAGTCTTCAAAACCAGTAAACTTTCCAGAAATTGTTCGACTAAAAACTAAGCAATGTCTCTGACTACATTTGTTCTAGCATTGGCCAAAACTTCCTTACCAGCTGATGCAACTGAAAGCATTACGGTACATGAAATAAATTTGTGATGACAATATGAAGCACAGAATAAATGATGAGAGGAAGAAGGATGCTGTCTAACGTAAGAGGAGAATTGAAACGTGTGGAAGGCAGAATCTAATCCCGTCAAAGAATAATTGTCCGTAAACTTTCGCTCCTGAAAATGCACACACTCAAAAATATGTCTCAGTGGAGAGGTCAAATGATATCCTGAATTATTACTATAGCTGGTAAGTCTCAGAAAGCATTAATCTATTGTTTTTTTTTTTTAAATATGCATATACTGTAATGACAGTACTGACTAGGAAATGTCAACAGGCGGACAAACAGATAGACACAGACAGAGAGAGACAGACAGGTTAAACAATAATTACTACCAAATCAACGTCTATTTCTTTATCACACAGGATTCATGTCAACTGAGGACCAAGTGATGCCTGGCAATTTAGGACTCAAGGACCAGGTACAGTTTTCAGAATCTGCATTATTAAATTCAGCTTACCTGTGTGTGTGTGTGTGTGTGTGTGTGTGTGTGTGTTGAAACTTGCTGAATCATTGCAATACTTGTACGACAGTACACTGGGTGAGGCTGTGGGTTAATGAATGGATGGAGTGGTGGGTGAGATCCATGGTGGATAAGCCCATGATGTGAGTGGATACTGGGTAAGAATAGGTTCATGTGGAAAAGAAAGGTCCATGGGGAACACATCCCTGGGGAAGTCTGCCCAAAGTATGAACATTGGTCCAGCAGGTAAAAACAGAGTAGACTGTAGCACCAGTCGAGCAGTGCAAGGTGGATGGAAAGCTGATGACAGAGAGAGCTGGAACTCCCGTTTCATCAGCCCTCAGGACCAGTTCCTGACCATGCCCCTTTGCTGAACTTTTTCAGTGTCTCAGTAACACAAAGAGTAGGCCAGCATGCCATCCAATATAAGTTCTTCTAACTGTCAGCACCAAACTACATGCACGCTGCACACTACACTTTCTTTTCAAAATTCAACAATAATGGCGACGTACAACCAACCCTCGGAGTCCCCAGGGGGGGGGTGCATTAATGCCCCCACCATTCGCCCCTTTCCCGGTGACGACTGTAGGAGCTGCCTGGAACCACTCTCTGACTCACTCCTTCTTCATTTCTGCAAGATTCGCTGCCTTTCCTCTCACTTTCGCTCTGTTGAGCACCACCTCTCCTTCTTTAAACCTCATCTTCTCTTCCTCACCGAGACTCAGCTGTCTGAGGCAATTGACAGCAAACCCTTTTCTGTACCCTCCTACTTTCTCTATTCTCATTTCAAAGCCAAAGGTGGCTGTTGTGTATATGTACGCAACGACCTATCTTGCTTTCGTGTCCTTGACCTTGATTCTTCTGAATTCTCTACTCTCTGGCTTCAGCTCTCCTGTCATTCTATGATTAAATATATCTGTTCTGTTTACTTATCTCCTAATTCTACTGACTATCAAAAATTCTTTGACTATCTTACTTCTACGATGGAACACATTCTATCCATTTCTCCTTTCTCTGAAATCTCCATTCTAGGAGATTTCAATGTTCACAACGTTCTTTGGCTGTCTTCTCCTTTCACTGATCCACCTGGTGAATAAGCCTACATCATTTCTGTCCTTAATGACTAGAGCAGTTTGTACAGCACCCTACCCGTATCCCTGACCGCCTTGGAGAGAGTTCCAACATATCTGACCTCTCCCTTACAACTAATCATTCTGCTTACACTGTTAATCTTTTCTCTCCGTTGGGCTCCTCCGATTATAACCTTATTACCTTAACCTGTCCTATTGTTCCGGTACGGCCTGTGTGCCCTTCAAAGAAACTCCCTCTGTGGCACTTTGGAGTGCGGATTGGGAGGCCCTCAGGCAGTATTTCTTTGATTTTCCCTGGAATGATTATTGCTTCCATGGCCGGGAGCCATCTGAGTGTGCCTTGCGCATTACAGAGGTTATTCTCTCAGGCATGGAAGCATACATTCCTTTCTCATATCCTTTGACTAATGCAAGAAAGCCTTGGTTTAACCATGCTTGTTCTAATGCTGTTCAAAACAAGGAGAGAGCCTATAAAAGGTACCGGAGCCAACACACCCCTGAATCACATCTTTTTTATATTTCTACCCGGAATCGTGCTAAGTCTGTTCTTCACTCTGCTAAAAATAATTTCATCCGTGCTAAATGCTATCAACTCTCCAATTCGAATTCTTCCCGCTCCTTCTGGCACCTTGCCAAAAACGTTTCTAACAACTATACCTCATCATCCTTCCCTCCTTTTTTCTACTCTGATGGCTCTGTAGCTATTTCTTCTACTGATAAAGCAAATCTCTTTGCTCAGACTTCTCCTCAAATTCCACCTTAGATGATTCTGGTGCTGTTCCTCCATCACTTCCCCCCTCTGACTTTCTCATGGGTTACATTATAATTTCTTCAGCTGATGTATTTTCTGCCATCACTGGCCTCGATACTAACAAAGCATATGGGCCTGATGGAGTCCCGCCTGCTGTCCTCAAAAACTGTGCTTCAGTACGTACACCCTACCTAGTTAAAATCTTTCGCCTTTGTCTTTCAACTTGCACCTTTCCTTCTTGCTGGCAGCATGCTCTTATTCAGCCAGTCCCCCAGAAGGGTGACCGTTCCCAACCCTCTAACTCTCGTCCAATTGCTTTAATATCCTGTGTCTCAAAAGTTTTAGAGTCAATTCTTAACAGAAAAATCTTAAACCATCTTTCCTGTCACAACCTTCTTTCTGATCGTCAGTATGGGTTCCGTCAGGGACGCTCCACTGGCAATCTTCTCACTTACCTTTCAGACTCCTGGTCATCCTCCTTTCGGGACTTTGGCGAAAGCTTTGCCATTCCACTTGAAATATCAAAGGCTTTCGATCAAGTCTGTAATAAATCTTAATTTCCAAACTGCTCTCTTACGGTTTCTATCCTTCTATCTGTGCCTTCATCTCTAGCTTCCTTTCTGGTCGTTCTATAGCCGCTATTGTAGACGGCCATCGTTCTTCTCCAGATCTATCAACAGCGGTGTTCCTCAGGGCTCTCTCCTATCACCAACTCTCTTCCTTTTATTCATCAGTGACCTTCTAAGCTGTACTGTATATCTAACTCTAACCACTCATATGCTGATGATTCCACCCTTCACCTTTCCATTCAGTTCCCGCAACGTCCATCTCAGCAGTTACTTCAACAAACAAGAGATGAGGCTATGGCACACCTAATGTCTGACTTGGCTCGTACCTCTGATTGGGGTAAAGATAATCTTGTTTTAAATTCATCAAAGACTCAATTCTTACACCTATCAACCCGACAAAATCTTCCACAGGATTACCCACTAATGTTTAATAATGTCCAGCTCAGTCCTACATCATCCTTGACCATACCTGTGGGTTTCATTCACTCGGGATTTATCTTGGAAAGAACATATTACATCTCTTGTAAAATCTGCTTCCTAGAGATTACGTGTGCTAAGCCGAATCCGAACTTTCTTTACCCCTACACAGTTGTTGACTTTGTACACAGGTTTTATTCGCCCCTGTGTGGAGTACAACTCTCATGTGTGGGGAGGCTCCCCACATGCAGCTCTTCTCAATAGGGTGGTGTCAAAGTCTTTTCGTCTCATTAACTCTCCCCCTCTTACTGGCTCTCTTCAGCCTCTGTCTCTTCGCCGCACCGTTACATTTTTATCTCTTTTCTATAGTTACTTCAATGGTCACTGCTCCTCTTAACTGTCTTCCTGCATCCCTCGACCACTATGACGGGCACTTAGCACCCGTCTAGCAACAAACTCTTATCCCTTTTCTGTCCGACTCTCTAATGCAAGAGTTAAGCGTTACTCCCAGTCCTTCATTTATGCAACTGGTCAACTCTGGAATTGTCTTCCTCTCTCTGTATGGTTCCTACTTCCTATGATCTCCAGTCTTTCAAACGCAGTGTGTCCAGGCATCTCGAAATGAATGGAACTTCAATTTGGCTCCCTTTCATATTGTTTTTGTTTTTTCTTGGAGGGAACAATTTTTGCGGGCCCATGGCCTTTGGTTCCTTCTTTCTTGCATAAAAACAAGATCAACGTAGGGAAAAGTTTTTTGGGAGTGAAAAAGGTCCATTTGAGGATCCTGTTTCCTCATTGGCTATAAGTATCTCCAAGAACCATGATGGAAAACAGGTTACTTAGGGAAATACGTCCAGTAGGAGAAATATAGGTTCATAGTGATTATAGGTCCTAGGGAAATGATCAAGGGAAAATAGGGGAATATGGAAATAGGCACATGTTGGGAAATAGGTCCATGAGATATAGGTCCACGAGGGAAAATTGCTCGATGGGGAAAACAACTATGTGCGAAAATTGGTCTTAGGACAAAACTGGTCCATGGGAAAATAAATCTATTTGAAAGATATGTCTGTACGAATAGATCCATGGGGAAAATATATAAAGAACAGGTCCCTGGAGACAAATATGTCGACTGTGTAAAATACTGTAGGTCAGTGCAGGAACCGGTCTGTGGGAGAAAATAGGTGGGTGGGGGTTGACTCCTATGGGGTGAAGCTGAAGACAGGATTATGTGCTAGTCGTCCTTAAGCTTAAGTATTGTATAAGACTGTTTACAGCTTCATCTTGCTAAGTCCAGAACGTGTGTAAGTTTGCTTGTTTATAGTTTTATCATCTGAAAAAGATTGCTTGTTTGGAATTTATCTTCTTAATTCAATAGTTCTCAAGGCTCTTTAAAAGGAACGGAATTAGGTAATTTCAAACGGTAATACAGGGTTTATCCCCAAAATTTGGACCTATGATCATCGTGACAATGAACGAATAGGTGGAGGGCGGTATGCTAAGTACCATTCTAGCAAATTCCAACACACAGGAACCCTTACCACTGATGGGTTGGGTTGCATATGAGGTAGCATTTTTATAATTTTATCTTCTTCAGTTACTAATAGTATTGTCTGTGGTTGTGGAAAATATTTTCCCACAGAGCAGTTATGCTTTTACTTTCGCAGTGGTTGTCGATGTTAAGGGCAGAGGAAGACTTCCAGAATGCTAAGAATAATTCGTGAGGTTTAAAAACCCCAAGAGTACGTTCTGTTAATAATTCTTATTATTAATAAATTAAATGCTGCTGCGTTTAACCCTTGTGGACAACTATGTACATACATATACATGTAAATAATTAGGAATTTTCCATTGGCCTCACTGCGTCTGCGTGAGTGTGACGTGTCAGAGGAGGAAAAGCCTCCCGATGACGGGCTGAAGTGGGTTTAATATATATCTTTACAGATAAAAGAGAATATTTGGTTTAGTTTAATTAAAAATAAGATTAAATTAAGTTAGATTCATCTTGTATATTTCACGGGGTAATTAAAGTGTATTTAGCCTTGTAATTAATAAATAATTGGCAACTCTTCAATCCCACGAGGAGGAAGAAACTCGCCATGTTGACTCACTCCATTAGCAGACACTGTTCAGCTAGCATTTGTAAATGCACACCTAGAGGATGCCTGGCTGCTCAGGAAAACTACCGAAACATCATGCCCGTCGTCATCTGTTGTTCGACACAATATATAGCTAAGTGACCTTATTGATTTGGCCAAATCTTAGGGATCTAGCTAGTATAAGAGAAGATGATTTGCTGGTGAGTTAGGGGATTTACTTGCCTTAATTTACTCACGAGACTTATGCAAATTAACCATTGTTCCATTTCAGATTAACTCCTGCTATAGAGCAGCGATTCACAGAATTTTATGACATATTTTGGGGGGCTTCCGAGTGAGAATATTTTCTGACATATTTTTGGTGCCTCGAGTGAGGATATTTTCTGACATATTTTTGGTGCCCGAGTGAGGATAACAGATGTATGCTATGGCACTGAGCGATTTTAAGGTAGCGTTAGTAGCCTAAGTGTAGAGATAATAACAAAATTACCTCAGAGGTTTAATAACCCAGGGAGATAGGTTTAATATCATAAACCTAATCCCTACACTCCTTAAAATTAAAAATGTAAATTAACTGAGCTCGAGAAAAATTTTATTATCTTGGAATCTGAGTGTGGGAAGAACAAAATTACCCCAGATGTTTAATAACCCAGAGAGATAGGTTTAAAGCAATAAATCCAATTCCCACACTCCTCAAAATTTAAATGATAAGTAACTACGGAGTTGTTGAATTAAGAGTAACTCAGGTAACTTTGAAATCAGTGACAATATTTCTTTGTTACAAAAATCATCCGGTGGTAAGGCAGGATGGGTAACGAGAGCCATACAGGACTAAGCAGTCATTAGAAGACACGCCTCAAACAAGGGAGAAATTAAGCAGTCTTTTGAATATACTACAGGAAAGACGGGCGAAGTATGAAGAAAGTTATGTTAATTTAGAAGCAGCCATCGTAAAAGCTGATGATAAAAAGATCTTTTAGAATCAGAGACTACCAAATTTGAAGGTAAATTAGAGGAATATCTATCATTAGTGAAACCGGTTGAATCTAAATTAGCCAATATTACCACCAAAACACAAGTTGTGGAACAGGCAAGTAAGGCTGCTTAACCACAAATTTCGCTTCCAGAGTTTGATGGGGAGGAGAACTGGAAATCCTTTTGGGATCAGTTTAAATACTTAGTCCGTGATAGAACAGATCTCCCTAATGTGAGTAAGCTCTCATATCTGTTAGGAAAGGTCGAGGGGACGCCTTACAAATTGATAAAGGAATTACCTGTGGAGGAAAACAAATATGAGACGGCTTTGTCTATCCTTAAGCAGAATTATGAAGACAAGGAGCAAGTTATTACCCAACTATTGAAGGCTCTGACTGAATTACCCATTCCTAAACATGATTTTGAGTCCTTGCAAAATTTTCGGATTGCGATGAGTTATAATATAAAGGCCTTAAGTACTTACGAAGATGTTAAGGCACCAGATTGGGTGGTTTCTAGAAATGTGTCCTTAAAGCTTCTGCCTAGAACTAAGGATGCTTTGTATGGTAGGTACCAGAAGGATAATATCTCCTGTGAGGAGATTGAGGAAGGCTTGATGCAACTCTGTAAACATTTGCAAGGAACAGTAAAGCCTGCTGAAAATATCCCGAAGGCTGAAATAAGGAAAAGAACCACTAACCAACTGGCTGGGAAACCTAAGTCAGGAACGGCTAAGTCTGTACCTAAAGAAGAGATAGGTACTTTTCTTACCTCTTTAAAATCTGAGGATAAACCAATAAAGACAAGGAATAGACAAGCTGATGAAAATAAGAAGGTAAAAATTTCCATGGTAAAGGACAGGAAGGTCTGTGTGTTTTGTGGTGAACAACATTCCAGTGCATCTTGCCAAAAGTATCCTGATTACGCTTTTAGAATAGTGAGGCTTCAGGAATTGTGGCGTTATATGATTTGCATGAATTCCGAACACACTTCTGCAGACTGTAAAATCAAACTAAATCTTTCTTTCAAATGTAAAACAGACAGTCATGACAGTGCTTTGTGCCCAAGGATGATGAAACATGAGGTTCCTAAAACTGCAAGTGTCAATATGACAGTTGCGGAAGCAAATACTCCAGTAACGATGCCAGCTGCAGTTCCAGTTGCAGATGTAAAGGTAATGATTGAAAATAGAAACATATCAGCATGTACTCTTTCTGATATGGGTGCACAGAAAACCTTCATTTCTGCAGACATTGTAGAGAAATTAAGGTTACCTATTGTCGGCAAGGTAAATCTAGTAAGTAGTTCTTAACTACTAAGGAGGCACAGTCTTTTGATTTAGTTTGACCCTTAATACAACTTGGCAGATATAAATGCCACATGGCACCAGCTGTACTGGATAAGGTGGAAACAAGTATCTATATAAAGGGACTAAAGGAAACCTCTGATCATTTGCAGAGCTCAGAGATAAGGTTGGCAAAACAGAATGTGAAATCAGATACGGTGGGTCCCATAAAAATGATATTTGGATCAGTTTACTGTGGAAGATTCATACACAGGATTTTAAGAAAAATAAAGTACAATTGTTCAAGAGTCCCGGAGGTATCCTTATTATGGGTCAGTTGCCTTTTCCAAAGAAAGACAGAGGAGAGGCCAAATTGGTAGACTCAGTCTTTGTTACCCCCAAACGGTCACTGATGGTAGCTAGAATAGGTGTAGAATTGGAACCTACACAGATAAATGACTTGTTGGATGAAAAAATTGTACCTGTACACAAACTTTGGGACCTAGACAGTGTAGGAATAGACGCTGAAGATCCAACCCCTGAAGATAAAATAACTTTGGATTTGTATAACCAGTCTGTGGAACTGAAAGATGGACAATATTGGGTAGGATTACCATGGAAACTAAACCATTCGGAACTACCAACAAATTTCCAAGCAGCTAAGGCTCAGTTAAATTCTCTTCTAAGAAAGTTGAGAGACAACCCTGAACATCTAACCATGTATGATAATATTATATAGGATCAGTTGAAGAATAAATTTGTAGATGAAGTAGAATTCCCTGTTAACCACAAAGAGGGACATTATTTGCCACATCATGCTGTAAGCAAAGATTCAGTGACTACTTTCATAAGGATAGTTTTCAGTTGTAGCAGTAAAACGTCCAAGGAGTCAGCTAGCTTGACTGATTGTCTATGCTGTGGACCAACACTAACGAAGAAGTTAGGGAATGTATTACTAAGATTTAGAGAGAAATCTTATGCTTTTACAGCAGACATTAGTAACGCTTTTCTCAGAATAGGATTGAGAGAGGAAGATAGGAAATTTACAAAATTCCCCTGGCCTCAAGACCCTAACAATGAGGATAGTCCATTGAAAACGTACTGTCTCCGATCGGTGCTCTGTGGCTGTTGTGCTAGTCCATTCCTTCTTTGCAACACTTTGAAACATCATTTTGAAAAGGCCAAATGCCCAGAAATAGGGCAGGCTTTTTATATGCATAATTTGCATGGTGTTGCTGATTCAGAGACAGAGGCATTGAAGGTTTATGAAGTAGCCAATTCCGAAAGTGGGAAAGCAAATTTGCTGTTACAGAGTTGGAATACAAATTCACCGCTTTTGAGGAATAAAATACAAGAGGACTATCCAAATTCTGACATTCCCAAAACTCAAAATGTGTTGGGTCTCAACTGGGATACAAAGGCTGATGAAATAAGTTTAAAGCCGACTAAGTTCTCTGATGTCACTCTCATCAAGAGGTCCCTTTAGCCAGGTCTCCGTGTTATTTGACCCATTATGATTGGTCAGTCCTATAGTTATTAGGGGAAAATGTTTAGTGCAAGAGGCTTGGGGAGAAAAGTTAGACTGGGACACAGAATTAGGTGAAACGTATTCTGAACAATGGGGACAGATTCGGAAGGAATTTGAAAAAAAAAAACATCAAGCATAAGTATTCCCAGGATGATAAACAGTAAAAAGAAGTCACATTTACACATTTTTTGTGATGCTTCTCAGAAGGCATATGGAGCAGTAGCTTACTGTGCATCAGGAGATGACAGTAAAATTATGTCTAAAGCCAGAGTTGCACCAATTAAGAGAAGAAGCCTACCTCAAATGGAATTGGTTTCCATAGAGGTAGGAACTAAATTGGCCAGGTATCTAACCACTACTCTTGATACTCAGTTTGAGGATTGTTATATATGGACTGACAGTGAGATTTGTCTTTACTGGATAGGAAAGGAGGACAGTAAAATTCGTTTCGTCCTCAATAGAGTGAAGACTGTAAAAGATCTGGTTTCCAAAATTAAATTTATGCATGTATCCTCCGAACAAAATCCAGCTGATCTGCTCCCGAGAGGTTCAACAGTAAAGAGACTGATCAAGGATGACTTGTGGTTTAAAGGTCCTAAATGGTTACTCACTAAGGATTGGCCTGGGCAAAAACTGTATAGTATTGCTGAGGTTAGTGTTGTAAACTTGGATCCAGTAGTACCTGAGCCAGAAATAACTGACAGTAGCAGATTCTCATCAATATAACAACTCATTAACACCACTAGGTTGGTTGTTGAATTTTTGAATAAGAAAGTGGGGTTTAAGAAGTTTGATCCCATGGAATATTGGTTGAAAAGGATACAAAGGAAGTATTATGGAGAGATTTTTAAACCTTTTATGCAAAGGCACTGGTAACAAGAACAAACTGATCCGAGATTTAGGATTGTTCTTAGACGGAAAGGGTCTAATTAGATGCCGTGGCCGAATAATAAAGGCTGATTTACCTCTCCAAACTAGACATCCTATACTGTTACCCAAGAATGATTATTTTGTACAGTTAATTGTAAAGGAAGCCAATGATTTTACCCTTCATGGAGGTGTGCCGCAGATTTTGGCCCAAATCCGAGAAAGGTATTGGATCCCTAAGGGTGGACCGGTCATAAAGAAATATCTCAAATGCTGTATAATATGCAGGAGGCATGAGCAAAGGCCACATGACTACCCAGGGCCACCTGCTTTACCAGAGGATAGGGTAAATATTAGTCGGCCCTTCAAAGTAACTGGAGTTGATTACACACGGGCTATAACTGTTACAGGTGAAGGAACTCCCCACAAGGTGTATATATGTTTGTTTGCTTGCCCCATACACGAGGGCAGTTCATCTATAAATGGCAGAAGATCTGAGTTCAGAGACATTCCTGAACGTTTGTAGAAGATTTGCTGCTAGAAGGTCATGTCCTACCAAATTAATAAGCGACAACAGACCCAATTTCGTTGGAGCAGCACCACTGCTTTTGAACATAATGAATGACCCAAAGGTTTAGTCGGCACTGGGAATCCGAAATTGTACCTGGCAGTTCATAGCTCCAAGAGCACCATGGCAAAATGGATGTACAGAACGAATGATTGGAATAGTAAAGAACTGCCTAAGGAAAACTTTACACAGAACCAAAATCACCAGAGAGGAACTGAGAACGGTGATCACTGAAATTAAGGCTAGGATTAACGATAGACTGTTAACCTATATAGATGATACTAGCGTTGCAATTGAAGCATTGACACCGGCTCATATGTTGCATGGCAGGAAACTTCAGCTAGTACC
Organism: Birgus latro; assembly: GCA_018397915.1. Taxonomy (NCBI): domain Eukaryota; kingdom Metazoa; phylum Arthropoda; class Malacostraca; order Decapoda; family Coenobitidae; genus Birgus; species Birgus latro. The sequence continues at coordinate 1,941 of JAGKTI010008212.1, read as the reverse complement.
TTGAGTGGATATCCAGGAGGAAGTAAATGATCCTACAATAGGAAATAATGAAGCAGGAGAACATCTGCGTGAGGGATACCAATGTCTGAGAAGGGTATTGGATATCTGGAATAGACATTGGAATGAAGAATTCCTTTTGAGCCTAAGAGAAAGATATTATGGGGCCCATGCTGTCAGCAACGAATCAGTTATAAACTTCCAGAATGCTAATAATAATTTGACAGGTTTAAAGACCCCAAGAGTATGTTCTGTTAATAATTCTTATTATTAATAAATTAAATGCTACTGTGTTTAACCCTTGTGGACAGCTATGTACATACATGTAAATAATTAGGAATTTTCCATTGGCCTCACTGCGTCTGCGTGAGTGTGACGTGTCAGAAGGGGAAAAGCCTCCCGATGACGGGCAGAAGTGGGTTTAATATATATCTTTACAGATAAAAGAGAATATTTGGTTTAGTTTAATTAAAAATAAGATTAAATTAAGTTAGATTCACCCTGTATATTTCACGGAGTAATTTAACTGTATTTAGCCTTGTAATTAATAAATAATTAGGAACTCTTCAGTCCCAAGAGAAGAAACTTACCATGTTGACTCACTCCATTAGCAGACACCGTTCAGCTATAGTGGTACAAACTTAAAGTGGCGCGTTTGGTGGGGCCGGACCCTGTGTATAGCGTTGCTAAGTTTGCAAAACCCGCGATGTGAAATGGCTGTTATATTTGTAAATGGCATCGCAAATAAGGTAAACACATATGAATACAATTTTAACGTATTAATATATGGAAGAACAGAAAACTTATGAATAAAATATTTATATGGCAATACAGAAACGTGGCATAAATATTTTACAGCGTTGCTAAAAAAAAATGTTGTCACTTTTATCTGCATTTACCGTGGTTCTGGGGTGGGTAATAATATCACAATTATGATTATAAGATAGTGTGCAGGAATATAAGTATAAATATTCCAGTTTCTTAGTAAAAAAAAAAACATTAAACCCTCATGACCAGCGACACACAGACCCAGTCTCAGCTGGGGAAAGCTTCCTCGTGTCACACTCATTTGTGACCTTGACACAGACAGAATGACAGCTCAGCCAGCCCACATCCCACAAGACTTTTACTTCCTGGGTGGTGTGGAAATAAAGTAAAATGTACAATATGTACAATATAATGTAAAAGAAAATAGCCCAAAATGTCTCTTAAAATACCACAGATGAGAGAAAGAGAGTGAGAGAGAGAGAGAGAGAGAG